>DF361471.1:5421-36547 GCA_000787875.1 Solanum virginianum | reverse complement strand
TTCTTGTTTAGTTCGTCCCAAAAAAATGTCACCTTACTTTAATTAAAAAAAATTATTTTAAACTTTTACCCTTAATGAAATGAATCTCAATCATATAAATTTCTCAAAATGATTTTAGACCACAAGTTTCAAAAGTTTTATTCTCTCTATCCATTTTATATGACACTCTTTTTTTTGGTCCGTCAAGAATGTCACCTTACTCTAATTTAAAACAACTTAACCTTAAAATTCTTCTTTTACTCTTAATAAAATAGTTCTCAACCATATAAATATCTAAGAATGATTTTAGATCACAAGTTTCAAAAGTCTTACTTTTTTTATTAAACACCATGTCAAGTCAAAGGATGCCACGTAAAATAAAAAGAGAGAATATTTTTTTTCTTAAACACTATATCAAGTCAAAATGTATCATATAAAATAAAATGGAGGGAGTAATTATTATTATTTCTTTTTATTTCTCATATATAGGTGCAGTTGTGAGTGTCAAAAGGTCCTAATTCTTGTTTTTTTGGCTTAATCATTGAGCTTGATTAGCGCACGACAAAAGAGATTTTATTCGCGACATGAATTTTTAACGACTTTACATAGTATAATGCTCTCTATGTTCCTTTTTACATGTCACAATTTACTTTTCTACTTTTTGAGAATTAAATGATATTGATTTTGATAACTATTTTAAAATTATACTTTTCAATCACGTTGACAAGAAAAAATATTACAATTGATAGCACATTTAATAACTTTGAAACTTAGTTAAACTGACTCTCGAAAAATACAACATAACAATAAGAAAGAAATAGAAGGAGCATATTCAATAAATCAATGATCATCAGCATAGAAAACGATCGACTATATTTAGTAATAATTTATTTTTAAAATGCTCATTTTGTCCCGAATAAAATAATTTATAGTCACATATAAGATCATGACTTATTTTAGATTATAAATTTCAAAAACATTTCATTCTTAAACTTCATATCATCTTAAATTACAATATGTAAATTGACACAGAGGAAATACTATACATTTGTGTACCTACCAAGTCTTTTTATTAAGGTGTAAGTTGTTGATATACTCATGCCTTGACCTTGATTGACATGCCATTGTCCATGTAACATGCACATCCGATCCAGATTTACAACGTTCTTGCACTACCAAACAGAAATAAAATGTCCATAATATCAGATGACTTTTTATTTTATTTTATTAACAAGCCAATCCATTTGGAATCCGGATCAAAGTATTAAACCAAAGCATATTATTTCATCTGTCCCAATTTATGCGGTATTATTCACTAGTTTGATTGGGAATAACTTATCCCAGGATTAAAGCATTGAGTTCAGATTCACTGAGTAATATATACTAAAAGAATTGCTCGAGTGCAGAGGCACATCAGGCTTAAAGCATTGAGTTCATGTGAGTTCAGTATTTTTTTCCACATCATATATTTATATTAAGAAATTCGTTAAACATTTATAAATATTAAACTAACCAACTTGAAGTCGACGAAGACCTGCCCCTGCCCGACAGCCTGAGTTGATAGTGATCCAATTTGATTTTGATAACCTTTCAAGCAAAGACGAGAAATCAAAACAAATAGTAAGTAATTAATCAATATACTATTAAAGATCTTTCACCCAAGATTATTATAATGACTACTAACTATAATACGTAATCCAGCATTCACATAAAATAATTTTACTTTTACTTTCGTATAAATGCTGATAACTCAAGTAAGTGTAAAAAAATAGATCGTTTTCAATGTGATTGAATGTTTTTAGAACAGACATCATTACATTACCTAACTCCAGTAGAGGGACCCCAATGAAGGATGTTTGTAATCAAGCATTAGCTATTATACACGTCTCCTAATGTACAGTAGTTTTATTTAAAAAAAGTTCCCTCTTTAAACTTCTCCTCCGCTTTATTTCCCTATCTAGTTTTTTTTTCTTATGAATTTTTGAGACGAGGATTCTCAAAAAATAACCTCTCTACTTCTAGGAGGTAGTGATAAGGTCTGCATACATTCTACCTCCCCAGATCCTATTTGTCGGATTCCACGAGTATATTGTTGTTGTTCCCTCTTCAAACTTTTCCCCCACAATTATTTCTTCCTAAATATTAAAATAATATACCAAATACCTATCAATTATCATGTTCCAAGTGGAGTAACCATTATCTGGTATATTAAAAACACCCAAGTTGCGCCTATAATCTATCAACTTATGTTCAATATTCTTTAAAGAAGAAGACAAACTTACATGTGAAAACAACCAAAATGATTCTTTCTCTTCTCTGCCTTTGAATCCCCAGAAAAACAGGATAAAACAACTTGGTATCTTCTTCTTCTGAACCAACCAGTTGAACTAGAAGCTGTTTCTGCAATTATGGAGGAGCCAAGATTAGTAGAGGAAGCAACAACAAATGACATCAATGGACAACCCAATGAAGAAGACAGAGATCCAGAGAGCAATACACTGCGTCAGCCTCTCCTCAAGAGAAACAGGACACTGTCATCCAGTCCATTTGCCTTGGTTGGAGCTAAGGTTTCTCACATAGAAAGTTTGGACTACGAGTAAGAACAACTGATAATCTTATCTTATAGATCAAAAATATAGATTTTCTTCAATTATGCTTTACATGGGGCAACAGGCTATATTGCTTGGACTCTTCAAAAGTGTAGCAGGTGCGTGTCGGATTCGCCAAAAGTGTATTTTCGGAGAATCTGACACGGGTGCGGCATTGAGAGTGAAGAGTCCGCGCAACTTAGGCAACAGCAGTTGGATTTCCTAATTGAGTGTGTCTGTTTTAGGATCAACGAAAATGATCTCTTCAAGCATGACTGGAGAAGGAGATCCAGAGCTCAAGTATTGCAGTATGTCTTCTTGAAATGGTCACTGGCATTTCTAGTCGGGCTTCTTACAGGAGTTACAGCCACCCTCATCAATCTTGCAATCGAAAATATGGCTGGCTACAAACTTCGTGCTGTTGTGAGATTTATTGATGACAGAAGGTTAGTGATGTTTCCTCTATAATTGGAAAGTGTTACAAAGTGACTAGTTACAAGAACAAAGATCACTCAATTGCATTGAATAGTATTATTGGTTAATCCATAATTGAGATTGTGACAAACAATGGTTACAGGTACCTTATGGGATTTGCATATTTTGCGGGTGCCAATTTTCTGCTCACTCTGATAGCTGCCGTTCTTTGCGTGTGCTTTGCACCTACTGCTGCAGGGCCTGGAATTCCTGAAATCAAAGCCTATCTCAATGGTGTAGATACTCCCAACATGTTTGGAGCTACCACACTTTTCGTCAAGGTGCGTCACACACCCAATTTTATCAGTGCTGGCAATTCAGGATGTGGGCATCTTTCGAAAATAGCCTCTCTACCTTCCAAGGTAGGGGTAAGGTCTGCGTATCCAGTACCCTCCCCAGCCCCCATTTGTGGAATTACACTGGATATGATGTTGTTGTTGGCAATTCAGGTTGCAGACAGATTATCAGGCCATCAACATAATATTGACATCCTACTGCACTAGATGTATAAATATGTAGAATAATAGCAAATAACATCTTTTTAGCTACATATTTATGGAACTCAATTTCACTTGGAAAGCTTGATCTCTATCTTTCACTAATCAGATTAGGAAGCGGTTTAAGAATAAAAAGGAAATTTTAGAATAGAATGCCCTCATCCAACAAGGAACATCCGTCAGGGTGTCTAATCTACTTCCAAACTTCCAGTAGTTCAATCCTTTGGTACTGTCACTCTGAATTGTTTCTCATGTGGCATTAACATATACTATTTGTTGAATAACATGAATTTCCTCTATCATGAAATGAATGGAAGCGAGAAAATTATATATACTTAAAAGCACATATGTGAGACATGCAAACTAAGGATAAACGTTCATATTTCAAGGCAGTTGTGCCTAGAAGAACGCATACCTTGCACATTTTAGTATGAATTTAATGAAAGACGAATTATCACTACAAATCCCCATAGTAAAAGATTCTAAGTTTTGAGAGATTTGACACGTTTGCTTTCCCTTTGATTGAATTGTAAAAGTGTTCATTATAAGTCAATTATGATACTTTCAGTTTCTTTTTTAATTTTATTTATCTAAACAATCTTTGATCTCTTCGCTTACAGATCATTGGAAGCATAGCAGCAGTTTCTGCAAGCTTAGACCTTGGCAAAGAAGGGCCATTGGTTCACATTGGCGCTTGCTTTGCTTCCTTACTAGGTCAAGGTGGTCCAGATAATTACCGGCTCAAATGGCGTTGGCTCCGTTACTTCAACAACGATCGGGACAGGCGAGATCTCATCACATCTGGTTCATCATCAGGTGTATGTGCTGCTTTCCGTTCTCCAGTGGGTGGTGTCCTATTTGCTTTAGAGGAAGTGGCAACATGGTGGAGAAGTGCACTCCTCTGGAGAACTTTCTTCAGCACAGCAGTTGTGGTGGTAATTCTGAGGGCCTTCATAGAATACTGCAAATCTGGTAACTGTGGACTTTTTGGAAGAGGAGGGCTTATCATGTTTGATGTGAGTGGTGTCAGTGTTACGTACCATCCTGTGGACATCATCCCTATTGCAGTGATTGGAATCATAGGCGGACTATTGGGAAGCCTTTACAATCATGTCCTCCACAAAGTCCTCAGACTCTACAATCTTATCAACGAGTAAGCACCAACTCTTCCACATTCCCAACTAGATCATCAAACATTCACTCAGATCTTTGGATGGGCAATCCATACCCACAAAAAATGAACTTATTGGGATTAGAATCATCTTGAGACTTTGATCCAACTACCCCCGCATCTTTCTAAGTTTGAATTCTGGTCAAACATGCTCTTCTTATCACATTTAATTGCCCAAAAAAAGTATTCTATAGATGCAAATTCCAGACTTTCAAACATTGATCTTTTTTATATCTTGCAGGAAGGGAAAACTACATAAGCTTCTACTCGCTCTAAGTGTCTCCCTTTTCACCTCCATTGCCATGTATGGACTTCCTTTCTTGGCCAAATGCAAGCCTTGTGATCCATCAATTCAAGGGTCCTGTCCTGGCACTGGAGGGACAGGAAACTTCAAGCAATTCAACTGCCCAGACGGCTATTACAATGATCTTGCTACTCTTCTCCTTACAACCAATGATGATGCAGTACGAAATATTTTCTCTGTAAACACTCCTGGTGAATTCCAAGTTTCATCTCTTATTTTCTACTTTGTACTGTATTGCATCTTGGGACTCATCACTTTTGGGATCGCTGTGCCATCTGGTCTCTTCCTTCCAATCATTCTCATGGGTGCAGCTTATGGTCGCTTGCTTGCCATTGCCATGGGATCTTACACAAAAATTGATCCAGGGTTGTATGCCGTTCTCGGAGCAGCTTCCCTTATGGCTGGTTCAATGAGAATGACTGTTTCTCTTTGCGTCATATTTCTTGAGCTGACAAACAATCTTCTCCTTCTGCCAATGACAATGCTTGTTCTTCTTATTGCCAAAAGTGTAGGAGACTGCTTCAACCTAAGCATTTATGAAATTATATTGGAGCTGAAAGGTCTGCCTTTCCTGGATGCCCACCCTGAACCATGGATGAGAAATATCACTGTTGGTGAACTTGCTGATGTAAAGCCACCAGTAGTTACACTTCGTGGAATTGAGAAGGTGGGACGTATCGTGGAGGTCCTGAAGAACACCTCACATAATGGATTCCCTGTTGTAGATGAAGGGGTAGTACCACCAGTGGGGCTGCCAGTTGGGGCAACTGAATTGCATGGTATTGTCCTAAGAACTCACCTTCTTTTAGTTCTCAAGAAAAAGTTGTTCCTTCATGAAAGACGGAGGACAGAGGAGTGGGAAGTGAGAGAGAAATTTTCCTGGATTGATTTAGCTGAGAGGTGGGGTAAAATTGAAGATGTGGCAGTTACAAAGAATGAAATGGAGATGTATGTCGACTTGCATCCCTTGACTAACACAACCCCTTATACTGTGGTTGAAAGCATGTCAGTGGCTAAGGCAATGGTGCTCTTCAGGCAAGTGGGACTCCGCCACATGCTCATTGTACCCAAATATCAAGCAGCAGGGGTGAGCTTATAAGCAAATTTCAGTTTATTAATCTTAAGCAATTTTCTCCCTCCTATCATACGCAGAATGTGTCGTATGGTAATAACAACACACAAAAAAGTCATCTGGTAAAAGCATTACTAATATCATACCATACTCCTTTTGCAGGTATCTCCGGTGGTAGGAATCTTGACCAGGCAAGACTTGAGAGCCCACAACATTTTGAGTGTCTTCCCTCATCTGGTGAAGTCAAAAAGTGGCAAAAGGCACTGAATCTCTCCAGAGAAAACAGATACGAGTTAATTGCTGTGAAATATTCTTTTCCAGATTCCTTTGATCTTTCCTTCTCTATTTTTCTTTCACTTTTAGCAGTTTCCATTCTTTCACAAATTTTATAGGAAGAGACACCTGAAGAGTGTGAGAGCAATTTTATTATGAAATATTTGATACACATAAGAAATCATTTATAAATACATCATTTTGGTATAAATTCAGAGAAACACAGTTCATAATATGACCACATAATGCAAGAACGACAATGGTGTGATGTAATCTTGTGCCATTAATGAAAACTTTCCAGAATAGAGCCTTGTCCTTAGTATTATTCTGATTGCAAGTAACCTTAGTCGATTATGAACTTCAACCATAAACAATGTTTTGAAGATGAAATATTCAATAGCTCCCTCCTGCTTCTTTGCCAAAGTCCTTCTTGGTGTTGTATCCTCCCATGTCTTTTTAAGCACAGAATCTCAATACATGAAATCACATAAATTTCTTTGATTTGACCAATCAATTAGGAAGTTATGCTCTGAAATAGAAAAGGATCACAGAAGCAGACTAAAAATGAAGCACCCAGCCAAAGCAGCAATTTATCATGTACCAAAAAGGACAGCACTTGGCTCCCCAATAACAGACAAGTCTACACATGAGAACAATAAGAAAGAAACTTGACATTAGAATTTAAGAAGGGGGAAAAAAGAAGAAGAAGAGGGAACTTTTAAAATTTCAGCAGATTATCTACACCCCTAAAATTGAAGAAATTTTGCTTCTTTTTGACTTTCGTTAACAATATTCATTACCTAGACGCCTTCCTCACCCCTCTTCCAACATCTCGGTCCTCTGCTATGTCTATAACATTCCATTGGTATCTACCTCTGCTATTGCAGAGTTCTAGTTATAAAGCTATCTCGATTTCTTTTTGTGTTTTCTATCCTCAATTGGACGATTAACTTTGATCGGGTAAGACATAAAGGCAAAGTCAGGACTTGAATTTTAAGTGTTCTAAAAGGTTACAGCTAACTCAATGAGAATTTTACTTTTTGGCATATGAAATGTTTCAATGTCTACATTCGGTTATAATATGATATTCCAAAAGTATCGAAGGTTCTTTTCCGGTAAAGTGCTTATAGAAAACTAGTAAGGAAACTAATCAATTTACTCAACAGAAAGGAAGCAAGTTTTTCATGTTTGGGTTTTGATGATCATGCTTTGGTAAACATATGAAAGAAATTTTTTTGTGTGTGAATTTTGTAAGACCTTGTAAAGGGTCAGCTTTGTAAAGGATCCTTTTTCAACTCGCTCTCTCTGTCCCTCCTCCCAAGCAAGAAAGTGACAGAAGAAGCAAATGCCAGCTGTTGAAATTCCAGTGGTAACCCCAGGTTGGACCTCTGTTCTAGTCCTTAATCAGAACTTATCTAAATGCTGAAAATCTTGAACAGGCGTTTTCTTAGAAAAGGTAAAGGCAAAAAAGAGAAAATTTTTATATGAATCTCAATCGAAGTAATAAGAAGAATTCTCCATCCCATTCTCTTCAGGGGCAGGGCCTTAAGCTCATTTCTTTTATTAATCTCTCTAATCTACACTGAAAAAATTCTTTGAAGGAATGCACATTCTGAATTGCGTTATTAGCGCTCAGTTTCCTGATTTTGATGCAAAGGTGGTCCCCAAATTGAATCCAACATTAGATGAAATTAAAGACAGGCTTTGTCTAAATGTCATTTCTCACTAGAGCAGATTGAAAATCCTGCATGAATCATAAGCTTTAGGACAATATAGTTTAAATTTTGGAGGGAAAGACATCTTTAGCACCTAAAGTAAACTTGACAGAACTAAATGGTAGCACTTGAGAATTTTAGGGGGGCATACAAATGGTCAGATATTCAATTCCACATGACAGTAACATTGTCATTTCCTATGATTCGACAGCATAATCTAAATTTGTAGGAAGGCAACTTCATAGTTTGTTTTGATGTGATAAATGTGTTTGAGTTACAAATATAAAAACAATGTAATGCAATAAAACATTGTCATAACCATGCTTTCCCGGTCACAACTAATATGGATAAGAATTTGAGAAAACTAATGATATTCCTCAAGCTCAGTTGTGCTTAAATTACTTTTATTGGAGATAACTACAAGATAATAGAAAATTACTAAGAAAGAAAATCATCAGTACACCGAACAGAAAGATAACTGGAAAACAGATCCCTGGGGAGACCGAAAAGAGCTACTAACTGCATCAAAGAACCCCAAATTGGTGAGTTTTTATCTTATGATACTTAGTTAGGGAAGTGATAATTCCCTATAGCCTTAAAATAATGAACCATACCAACCAATATCATCTTATTGACTACACAGCTAACCACACCATCAGGAGTTATTCTGCAAAACCCTTGAACCAAAATCATGTCAGGTTCCATAACCATAGCATTTATACAGAGGTTCACATATCCAATTTTAACCTCAATTTCCTTATTTTGCCCCACATAAAATCAGTGCAGGCACTACATTTCTAAATGATTTCTGATTCCCTATCCTCATGTCTATGCAACTTTATCCACTCCCTCATTTTTATGACATGACGAAAGCTAGAGTGCATATATCTTACAAAATTTAGTAATGGAAACTAGGTTATTCACAGTAAACATGAATACCCTAGATCGAACTATTATTCATATTTTCAATGCGTCCTAATTAGCTGGAGCAGGAGCTTCATAAATGAAAACTATTAAGACTAAAAGAATTGCAGAAATAGGGGAGGGAGGAATATACTGTTACGTTTGTCAATTGTGAGAGGCAAAATCCGTGGCACGTGAAAAGTTTGGCAGCTTCATCCAACTGTTAGCCGCCGGACGGTGAAGATTGTAGTCGGAGAATGGCAACAGATCACTTGGAAGGGCACTGTTAAACTAATGATGAAATTTATAGGATGGTATTTGTTGAGTTCTGTCTGTTACTAAAAAAAATTCGTTTTTTTTGGTACTTTTTCGATATGTATTAAAAAAAAAAAGAATTTTTGATAATTTTTTAAAAAGTTGATATTAATTGAAATTAGTCGTAAAAAGTATGAATTTTGTGTAGAATGACATGTTAAATAACCTAATCTCATTTCATGCAAGAAATGATTTGATAGTTTTTGAAATTTCGGGGTTGAAGCAATTTTATTTTCAAAAACATAAGATTTCAAAATTAAATTATAATAAATATAATAATTACTACCATATTATAAAAGAGGACGTAACAATCCCTAAGAGTGCCAGAAGACAAAGGAAACCATGTGCGGTGTAATTTCTTGTGAATCATAACAAAATTTATACGAGGACGCCTTCTATGTTGATAAATGGATCATCATAGTGAAATTGTTCCTTTCTGTTAGATATATTGGGGCCAACACTTGTCACATAATGAGCGGAGTCTAGGCAGAAATTGCTCGTACCATGCCACGTAACAAAGCCGGGACAACGGGATATCAACCATTGAAGCTCTCTTAATTTTTTTAGAATATTTCATTTAGACACAAGGCCTCACAATGAATGTTAAAAGTAAACAAGATCTGTTTAAGGTGAGTAAAAGTTGGTGCCAATTTAATTTCATTTATGATTAGATTTTGTATGCGCATGGATACAATGTATTTTGCTACGTCTTAAAATGAACACGCTGCTATGTTTTAAACAACAAAATCTCACTATATTAGCTTTCACTCGATGTCTTTTATTTGGATCCAAGGGCGTTTTATCCTTGGTTTCTGAAAAAGGAAATGATCTGGTTATAGACGATATCCTTAGCAGTAATCCCAATGATGAAGTCCGCATGAGCGTAATCTTTGATATACTGAACATGTAGCTTGTCTACATCGTGGTACTTGAGATAATCAAGCAGTGTCTCAACATCTTGAACATCAGACAGTGCATCTTGGCCTCCATAGCTGAGAAACAGGGGCAGATCATGAGGGATGTTTGTTAAATTGTACCTGGGAGGTTTGGTTTCACCGTAGTGCGCCTGATTGAAGTCGTTGCTCCCATAGTCATATTTCGACAAGACACCATCTCTAACAGCTGCATGAAATCAAACAGTTACACAATCATTTGGTTGTACTAAAGTTGAATATTCAAGCCGAACCTAACTTGTTTAAGACTAGGGTATAGTTGATTGATGGATTGGTATACATGCTACTTAAAACGGACTTACTCTGAGATAAATGCACAAGGTTCTTAGTTGATGTAGGCTGGGGCTCGTTCTTCAAGAAATGATCGACTGTGGAGACATTTAGACAGCAATTCTTCCCTATAATTCATTTGGGGAAGTTGTTTTAGCTTCGAAATTCTGATCATTACAAATGATTCCATCAGTAAATAAAAGAAATTGTCTACTTTTGGGGAAGATTAGTACCAGTAAGTGCAGTTATCAAGTCATAACAGTCCACCCCAGCTTGAGCACATAAGGCCTTGAGAAAATCGGATACAGGCTCACTACCACAAAGCGTAAAAGATTGAGGCAAATGGAAAAATAAAATGGAGAAAGAGATAAAAAAGTAAGAACAACAAGAGCAGAATCAGAAAAATAGTTGTAAGAAGGGCGAAATAATTCTACCTCCTTGGATTAAATTCTGCAAGACCAAATATTGTTGTGATCTGTTGACATTGAAAACCATAAGGGTAATAATGACAAAAATCTAAATGTATGCATTCCTCTTAAGCTATGCGATATGTAAAGAAAAGAAGTTAGATTTTGCACTGACCTCGCTAAGGAAAGCTCTAGCAGCAACAACACCGAGGGGAGTGGTCATATGGCTCAAGTAAGCAACTGGGCTGAGCAAGGCTGCTGATTTTATCTTGTCAATTTGTTTCCCTTCTGAAAATGACGCCAAAGCTATCAAAGTGCCCTGTTAAGGTAGAAAATACACAGATCAAAAGGTTATTGCATCATATACTGGAGGACAAATAAATGTTTTGCCACCTACAATCGAGACTATTGTTCTGTTCTCTTCCATTGCTCCAAGCTTACCATTGAATGGCCTATGTAGTGAATTTTCTGCCCAGTTTGTTTAAAGACAAGGTTAACGACAGTAGGTAAGTCATGGACGACAAGATCATCCCATGTCCAATTCCAGTAGTCCTGTAAACCAGAATGAATAAAACCTTTAAAGATTTAGAGCTATTTAAGTGAGCTTGACATCTCAGTTTCCTTTAGGAATGAGGCACTCCCTCATTTTGTTTGTTTTGTTATTCCTTTTCTCCAGGATTCTTTTATCAGCATTGCAAGCATTATGAAAGTGTATTTTTCATCAAGGAGGAACCGAAGGAGATCATACCGCGCTGTCAGGATCAAGAGTTACATGCCGACGACTATATCTGGTTCCCCTGATATTGGAAATCCAAACATCAAAGCCATTATCTGCCAAGATCATTGCGGGTGATTGTGCTGGTGAATTCTGCAGCCATGTGACTCCGTCCTGTCAAACAGTTAACGAATTTTTGCTTCCTTCATCCACATTTACGGTGAATAACAGAAAATTAAGAACAGCAGCAAAGAGTATCCAGTTGTGCCAATTCACAAGCATATTGTAGTAGACTAGTAGTCAGATAGGCTTTGGAGTTGGGCTCCTACAACATCTTCAACTTAAATATAAAATAATGGAATAGTAACTGAATTCACAGATAAATATTTATAGAATTTTTAATACGTATATAAAATTTGAGCAAAATTATTAAGTTCACGTGAATCCATAGCTCATGAGTAGGTCCGCCCCTACTAATAGGGGTAAAGTGTACACGTAGTGGGCACTGCATACACCTATCTGAAGAAACATACAAGTCCGCGTTTTGTAAGTTACCTTCTCGTGAGCGTACTAGCCTACAAAACTAGCAATAGAAACAACCATGTGATTAGGAATCTTGCCTTCTCTACCTACATTTCAATATTTAATGCAATTTGAAGAGGCTGTTAGAGCAGAAGATACTATATACTTTGGTTTTACCAAACCTGTACATGGACTTCTAGCCATTTACCTCATGCATCAAATTGAGGATATTCTAAGGTAAATCACGCAAGTTGAAAAAAAAATCCCATAATATCAGAAGATTTGAGCATAGGACAATTGTGGTCGAAAGTGGGGACGATGACTACGAAAGACGATAAACTCAGCTTCACGGGAAAGATTCCATTTCCCAAACACCATCAGCGATCAACGGTGGGCCCTAAGGAGATTGACCACCTTGTTAATGTATATACTTGGGACCTTTTTTTCGTTTCGTGAAAGCATGACTGGTTTTTTCAAAAGAGAAAATTACCTTACAGACGAAATATATGCTCTGTATACTCTTCAATATAGAGAGTTTTATCTGTTTGGCTTTGTATTAGTTCACTCTAATCAATACATTTATTTTATAACCTTAAACAAATACGTGGATAGTTGAAATTAAAGTCTCAGCAATATATCATTCATGTTGCAACATGTAGGCCTGGGGTACTTCTTTTTTACTGGTTTTAAAACTGAAAAATGAAGTTTTATTTAATGTGTGATAAATAAATATAGCTCTAAATGTGACGGTAGGTGAATCTTACAATAGTGTTACAGCAGAGGCACTTACCACTAGAACGCCGTGCTGCAATAGAACTGGCGGCCTGTTCGGTCCACCAGCTCCTTCTCGGCCTTCCGGAATTCTTTGCACGCCAAGTATGTAGCCGTCATCAGTTGTTACCTGAGAAAGATACATTACTGCATTTTTTCAGAATTCATTGGTTTTTGCTGGTAGAATATGCCGTTCTGAATCAACCAATAGATGGAGAAAAACGGAACACTTGATTTTTTTTTACCTCAAATTCGTGGCACTTATAACCATGAACAGTGACGGCAGAGGCGCACATGCCATAGCCAGCGCCATTGTAATCGGTTTTGAAGCCGAATACAGATCTTCTGCTAGAACCAAATGATTCATATGGCGAGACTAATAAGATGGCTAATGCCGACAAGCTTAAATGAATGCTTAGACTCCGCAAGTTTCTTAGTTTCGCCATACTATTTTGAAATTGGGCGTGACCGCGTGAGGAAGGAAAATGTATTGCACACTCTTACTCCTAGTGCCCCAATTTATAGTTAATTTATTAAATATAGAAACATTTTAAAAATGTTTAGTCTAAAATAAGTCATATGTGTTCATGTGACTATAAATTTATTCATTGAGAATAAAATGTGTCATTCTGTAGATGATAAAATTTGCATTGAGAAAATAATAATCAAGAATCAAAATATCACAACAATTTGTAGTATTTGATTTCAATAATGTAAGTGTTACAATCTCTACGAATACTCTGATTCGCCTTTTCAAGTGTAAATTCAAGGGCCCTTGAGCTTGATCTTGAATTTAAAGTCTGTTCTTGAATCTTGATTTTGATCTTGTTTCTTGATCTTGATTTTGATCTTGAATCTTCATTTTGATCTTGTTTCTTGTTCTTGATCTTGAGTTCAACAACTTTTAAGTTTATTTTTGAACTTGAAGACTTGAATGTTTCATGGTAGAATAAAAGAGTCAGGATAGAATCAGACTTTCTCCTGGCCAATCAGATTTAAGTAACATGACATACTGGACTTTAATGAAATGAGTTTGTCATTTTGACACATGACATGATCATGTTGGCTTCTTTGTTTGACTTGGCGTACCACGTTATTTGACACATGGCATCAAGTGGGCCTCTTTGATGAAGGGATATGGGGCCCGATGAAGTGAGTCATCTTTTGTAGCCCAAATAAATGAATTTGGACTTTTAATTAAATTCACATTTTATTGGACTTAATTAATAAATCTAATTATATTAATCCACAATATTTATTTTGGACTAATATATTTTGAATTTAATATAATTTGAATCATATTATAAAATTTATAATTTGATAAATTTTTATATGATTACACATTCTTTTTTAATCAATTAAAAAAAAGTAAATCTCATATAAATTGAGACAAAATAAATATATAACGGAGTAAAACAATGGGAGTTGTGTCCGGGAAAAATGAAATACTCCCTCCTATCCCTTTTATATGTCATCTTTACTATAAATATATGGTCTTTAATATATATCATTTCATAAAATTAATGTTAAATGACATTGTTCTTCATATTTCTTTGAAAAGATATATATAACCAACTAGAAGAATTAAAAAAATAATTAATGTATATTAAAAAAATAAAAAAGTAAAATCATTTTTTCTCTTAATACAAGTGCAATCATAAAATGTTACATATAAAAGGGACCAAGAGGGTGTAGTTTATAAAATGAAGATGTACTTCCAAATAAAAAGAGCATAGTGTAAAAGAAAAGAGGAAGACCAAGGGTGTGTTTGGATTAAACCCATCAGTTAAAATGTTGTTTTAGCATACGAAAACAGTACTTGCATTAACCCAATAAAACGTATTCATTAGAATGTGATTTACTCCTAATGTGGTACAAAAAATGATTTTATCAAGAGAAAATAAATTATTTTTTTAATTTTATTTTTAGCATTAATTATTTTAGAATAAAAAGATATATGTATAGATAAAAGGTTAATTATTTATAAAAAATATATTAGTCCAACAACACATCTAATTAATTTTTTGAAGAGATATACCAAATCTTATAATGACACTAAAATAGAATGAAGAAAGCATATTCAAGGGTTGATATAGAAATATTACTGTTATTATTTATTGCATGTCAAATCAGTAATAAACCAATTATTATTATTGGAAACTAAAACACCACTTTTGTAAAAACTAGAAGTGTATCTTCATTACTTGTAAAATACTTTAAATTATTATGGAAGACAGCCACAGATACTTTAAAATACTTCATATTTGTCTTGCCTATATATATGTGCTTTTGCACAAGAATGAAACACACACAGATATAGCAATACACACGGATTGAAAATAAATATCTCTCTCTTTCTTTCTAAATTCACATTTTTATTATTTTAATTTTTGTTCCGCTATAAAATTTATTCTAATTAATTCTAAATTTATTTTATAACACGTTATTAGTATGAAGTTCTGCCCATTTAAAGCTATTTTAAACAAGTAACAAAGGAGGAATGGATATGCCTCAAATTTTGTTTGGATCAATAATCAACCGCAAAGATATTTGTGTAATTGACAGTGGAGCAACTCGTGTAATTTTTAAAGATGAGAAATATTTTTCTACTTTAATTAGAAGAAAGGCAAATATTTCTACAATATCTGGTAGTACAAAAATAATTGAAGGCTCCGGAAGAGCTATTATATTTCTGTCCAAGGGGACAAAAATTATTGTAGAAGACGCATTGTTCTCTATCCCCTAGAAATCTGCTAAGTTTTAAAGATATTCGCAGAAATGGATATCATATTGAGACACTAAATGAAATGAATATTGAATACTTTGGTATAACCAAGAGTGTCTCAGGACAAAAATATATTCTGAAAAAATTACTGACTTTATCCTCTGGCCTATATTATGCAGAAATTTATGTCAGTGAAGCACATTCGATCGTAAACCAGAAGTTTACTGATCCAAAAAATTTTGTGTTATTGCATGACCGAGTAGGTCATCCTGGATCAATAATAATGAGACGAATTATTGAAAATTTCACTGGTCATCCTATAAAGAACCTAAAGATTTTTGCGAATGACGAATTTTCATGTGTTGCTTGTTATCAAGGCAAATTAATTGCCAGACCATCGACCCTGAAGGTCAGCATCGAATCCCCGAGATTTTTGGAATGTATATATGGGGACATATGTAGACTTATTCACCTACATAGTGGAGTATTTAGATATTTTATGGTCCTAATAGATGCATCATCAAGATGGTCTCATGTGCCTTTTATCATCCCGCAACCTGGCGTTTGTGCGACTACTGACACAAATAATAAGTTTAAGGACGTAGTTCCCAGATTATCCAATTAAATCTATTCGTCTAGATAATGCTGGTGAATTCACATCCCAAGCTTTTGATGATTACTGCATATCAATTGGGATAAAAATTGAACATCCGATAGCTCATGCTCATACTCAAAATGGCCTTGCAGAGTATTTATTAAGCACCTACAATTGATAGCAAGACCACTGCTTATGAAATCTAAATTACCCGCTACCGTGTGGGGTCATGCTATCTTGCATGCAGCCGCACTTGTACATCTCAGAGCGACCAGTTATAATATATATTCTCCGTCACAATTAGTATTTGATCATGAACCAAATATAGCCCAGCTACAAATTTTTAGTTGTGCGGTATACGTGCCTGTAGCACCATTGCAACGTACTAAGATGGGCCCTTAACGAAGGTTAAGTATATATGTTGGGTTTGACTCCCCCTCTATAATTCGATACCTTGAACCATTGATAGGAGATTTATTTACTGTCATATTTGCAAATTATCGGTTTGATGAAATAATTTTTCCGCAATTAGTGGGAGAGAAAAAGGAACCCCAAAAAGAAATTACGTGGAAAGTCTCATCACTATATCATTTTGATCCACGAACACGCACTGTAAACAGGAGGTCTAGAAGATCATCCACTTGCAAACAATAGCAAATCAAATGTCAAATGTATTTACTGATTTGAAACAGATAACTAAGTCACATTTTCTTGAAGTGAATGTGCCTATCCGGATTGATGTTCCAAAGGGACTATTTTGCTAGTATCACAGCTTCTGAATCCCAAACACGCCTGAAGCGTGGTAAACCATTGGGTTCAAAGGATAAAAATTCTAGAAAAAGAAGCGTAAAGAATAATAAAGAGGATACTACAAAAGAACCTCCTGAAGAAGGTCAAGACTTGAGAAATACTGATATTCCTGAAGAAATCAGTGAACTCGAGACTCAAGTGAATGAAGAACTTCCAATAAGTTCTACTGATGAGATAAATTTTGATCATTTGAAAGTTATAGTGGATAATGTTTTCGCATATAATATTGCACTTAACCTCATGCAAGAAAGTGAGGATATTGAGCCTAAATCCATCGAAGAATGTCGACATAGAGCTGATTGGCCTAAATGAAAAGAAGCAATTCAATCTGAGTTGAATTCACTCTCTAAGCGTGATGTATTTGGACCTGTAGTCCAAACCCTTGATGGTGTAAAATCAGTTGGCTATAAATGGGTTTTTGGAGAAATAAAATTGTAAGATATAAAGCACGCCTTGTTGCACAAGGATTCTCTCAAAGATCTAGTGTCAATTATGATGAAACATATTCACTTGTTATGGATGGAATAACTTTTCGATATCTCATCAGTTTAGTTGTATATGAAAATCTTGAAATACATCTAATGGATGTAGTTACAGCTTACCTTTACGGTTTACTTGACAGCGAAATTTACATGAAAATCCAGAAGGATTTAAATTGCCTGAAGCATTTAATCAATCTTGAGAAATATTCTTAGTCAAATTGCAAAGATCTTTATATAGTCTGAAACAATCAAGGTGTATGTGGTACAATTGCCTCAGTGAGTACTTGATAAATAAAGACTATATAAATGATGTCGTTTGTCCATGTGTTTTAATTAAGAAATCAGGATCAGAGTTTGTAATACTCGCTATTTATGTTGATGATATAAATCTCATTAGAACTCCTGAAGAGGTCCAAAAGGCAATTGAATATTTAAAGAAAGAATTTGAGATGAAAGATCTCGGAAAGACAAAACTTTGTCTAGGTCTGCAAATTGAACACTTAGTAGATGGAATTTTTGTTTATCAATCTGCCTATACTGAGAAAATCTTAAAACGATTCTATATAGACAAAGCACATCCATTAAGTACTCCAATGGTTGTTAGATTGCTTGTAGCGAATAAAGATCCATTTCGTCCTCCAAAAGAGGATGAAAAACTTCTTGATCCTGAAGCTTAAGGCATATTAATTGTCAGACCATCGACAGAAGTCCTCCAGAAGAGGATGAAGAACTCCTTGGTCCTGAAGTACCATATCTCGGTGCTATTGGAGCACTTATGTATCTTGCTAACTCAACTAGAACTGATATAACAGTTTCTGTTAATTTGCTAGCAAGGTATAGTTCTTCCCCAACATGAAGGCATTGGAACAATATCAAGCATATTTTGCGATACCTAAAAGGTATAGTTGATATGAGTTTGTTTTATACTAACAAAAACTGTGCAGACCTTGTTGGTTATGCAAATGCAGGTTTTTTATCAGATCCACATAAAACTGATCTCAAATAGGCTATTTGTTCATATACGGAGGAACTGTTATATCATGGCGATCTACAAAGCAATCCATTCTTGCTACCTCTTCAAATCATGCTGAAATAATAGCAATTCATGAAGCAAGTAGAGAATATGTATAGTAGAGATCGATGATACATTCCATCCAAGAAAAGTGTGGACTGAAAAATGACGTCAATGTAACCACGGTCATATTTGAAGACAATGCCACGTGTATAGCTCAGTTGAAAGGTGACTTCATAAAGGGAGACAGAACGAAACACATTTTGCCAAAATTATTTTTCACGCATGATCTTTTAGAAGAAAGGTGAAATTGATGTACAACAGATTCATTCAAGTGATAATCTTGCAGATTTATTCACTGAGGCATTACCAACGTCAACATTCGAGAAGTTAAGATGTAAGATTGGAATGTGCCGTCTCCAAAGTATCAAATGAAGTTTTCATCAGGAGGAGAAAATGCATGTTGTACTCTTTTTTTCTTAGCCAAGATTTTTTTTTTCCACTGAATTTTTTTCTAGCAAAGTTTTTAACGAGGCAGCTAATGCGTATTAAGGTCACTTATAATTTTTCTTTTACATGAACAATTAAATGGGAGAATTATGGAAGACACAATTATTGTGTCATGAAAAAAAAAAGGAAATTATTTTTTATAAGAGTGGGCTGTGGGGCCCACTTATTTTATTATTATTATTTTATTCATTTGTCTTGCCTATATATATCAAGAATGAAACACACACAGATATAGCAATACACAGGATTGAAAATAAATATCTTCCTCTATCTTTCTAAATTCTCAGTTTTTTTATTTTAGTTTTTGTTTCACTATAAAATTTATTCTAGTCAATTCTAGATTTATTTCGTAACATAAATTTAATTGTTGAAAAGTGTGTTAATTGTAAATTGGAGGGAATTCTTGTCTCTTTGATTTTCTCATATCTGGATCAATGCAAGTACCAAGGCAATGAATATAGTCTGATGTTAACACTTGCAATATAAGGGATATTGAAGATTAAGCAACTGGAACAGTGATAAGTTTCTGAAATACATTATAGACTAGTGATTTCACAATCCAATCTCACCCTTTTTTCTTTAATGAGAACAGTTTTCAGTTTATTGAAAACAGAAATCTTTCAGTATAGTCACAATATCTTGCCTCCTCATTTTTCTTCTTGTCATTTGGGACTTAGATACATGCCCCATGGAGTGTGGAAGAATGAAGGCCAATTCTTGAGGCTGCAACAGCACCTACTTCTAAATTCTAAAATCCAAAATATCAACAAATTTACATTTTTTATACAAAGGAAAAGATAAGGAGGACTAGAAGATTGAACATGAGACTGAGGTTTGCAACCATTTTGTGCTCCACAAGCATCATGCATTCAGCGAACTTGCATCCCAATCGAGACAGTAGCATGAGCAAGTATTGCTGATGAGATGCAGTGGAATTTCTTGAATACCTCATGACAATGAAGTTGCATCATATCTTTGATCTGTATCGGCTGTAGCCTGGACTTGAGCTGCATATTGTAGGTTCCAGAGGACATCTTCAAACGAGGGGCGACTCTGAGATTCAGGAGAAATGCATTTGTTGGTGATTGATATTACGATTGACAAAGACTCTTGGGAGCTAGTGGTTAGCACAGCTGGATCCACAATTTTGCGCCGACCATCTTGGCTACCAAAGGATGCCTATCATCAGAAAAACAAAAAAAGATTTTACTGCTTACCTTCCAACTCATAGTAGGTGTGTCACAGACATTCATTTCTAAAACTCCTTAAAACTACAAATGGGTAGAAACTTTGTGATCCACAGTGGAAGCATGCTGAAGAGCATTTTGTCCTATTGCCAATGAGAAAGGAGTTGCATGTCAAAAATCAAAATTAGAAGTCCCATACCATTTCATTCAGCAAAAATGTTTCTCCTTTTCCACTAAAAAAAGGACCCAACAGTGACTCTAGTAATATGAAACCAAAGTTATACACATCTTCCTCTTTCTTTCGCAAGTGCCTGCATGAGAAAAAATGCGGAGAAAAAAAATTATTATTGCCAACAGATAGGTTGAGAATATGTGTCTCTGCCCAACATTCTTGAAATGTCATTGCGCGGCATTTTTATCTATCTTTAAGGGATGCCAAAGTCAGAAGGGGCACTAAGAAAAAATCTATCACAGTTAGTCTAGGAATAGAAGTTGCAAATGGACTGCTGTGTGACTCTATTGAGGGAAGAGTTACATACCAGGTGCTGTGGCCATCTCCTTTTGCCTGAAAAAGGACATCATCAATATCAGATATTACCCTACAGCAACAACACAACGACAACCCAGTATAATCCCACAAGTGGGCTCTGGGGAGAGTGGGGTGTACATAGACCTTACGCCTACCTTTATCATATGAATATCATTTCAACGTACCTCAACTTTTTCACTTTCTTCCATGAGGATTGACATTCCATAATCACTAAGTTTTGCAATCTGATGCTCGTCAAGCAATATACTATCTGTCTTCAAGCTATTGCCAAATGAAGGGGGGATTACGCCCGTGTGGAGAAAGTGCACAGCCTTGGCAACACAAATCAGAATCGCCAACCTGTCTGACCACTTGAGGACCTTTCCTGGAGTAGTTTCTGCAAGTAAACATGATGATTTACACAAGCTCAACATGTATTCCTACAGTTCATTGGACATATCGGGATAAATAAAAAGAACACAGAGAAAGATGGTAATAAAACCCACTGACCTGAAAGACGAGCACGAAAGTTTCCACAAGGAATAAATTCATAAACCAGAAAAAGTCTGTGGACTGTTGAGTCATCTTGCAATCCATCATCAATGCAGTGACCCAGAAGGCTAACTAAATGGGGATGGCGAAACTTTGACAGCATATCCATTCGAAGTTTGAAGTTCCAACTAGTGCATCGTCTATAAACAGTTAATTCCCTTACAGCAACATAGGTTCCATTCTCTAATTTCCCCTTGTAAATCTGAGATGGAGAGAAACGATATAGAAGGTGTTAGGTAAAATAAATTGTCCAACTTTGAGCCCCAAAAAGAAAAAATCCTGGCACAGAAGGATCAAGTGCACCGTCTTTATTGATATTAATAGTCAAAGTACAGGAGATACCAAATTAAGATACACATTACGTATAACTGTGAACATCATTATGTGGTACTATTTGATGGCAAATTCAAGATGCATATATCACTCATGAACATAGACAATCAATCATAAAGGCAAAAAACTGTTTAATCAACTGATGTTGGCAACTTGTGCATTTGTTTAATTGTCTGATATGCGTTATTCAATTGAAACTACCTATAAAACTAATTTGATTTGCTTAAATTACTCACGGAGATCAAGACCTCTGGGAATAATATGGCATCATATGGCCAAAAACTAAATTAGAAACGCTAATTTATCCTTCTAACAAATATAACATGAATTTTGAATTGATATATGCAAGGAAACAGTATGCTAAGCCCTCTTCCTACAAATTGGGAGTCATAAATAGTTTCAGAGAAGTACTTTTCCAATGGAGCCTTCACCGAGTAATGCTGATTTATCAAACTTTTCTGTGGCTTCTTCCAACTCTTCCATGGAGAACAACTGATATGATGGGGCACCTTGTGATCCTAGTGCTGCTGCTTGCGAAATGATTCCTGAGGTAAATAAGTTAATACTATTATCAAATCCTGGTAAAATTCAGAGTAGATACTGAAATGAAATCAAACTACAACTTACTAGCATTTGCCAGGAGTTCAGCAGAAATATTGGGTTGTGCATTTTCTTGCACAACTTTGGGGAACATGTATCGATCCACATTGTGACGTGCATGCTTTCTTCTACAAAAGATGAGAAGAACAACTGCCAAAAACACCACAAGTATTACAGTTCCCACAACAACACCTACCAATATTGCTATGTCTTTTCCAGTGGCTTGTTTCTTTGCCAAACTAGCTTGTTTGCAGTACGACTCAGAGTGCTGATATTGTGTATCCACAGACAAGCAGTTTCCACTAACCTTAACAATTCGCTTATCTGAACTGTCGTTCAGGCACAAAGGAAGCATACCAAGCAGTCTATTATCAGAAATATCAACAAAACCAAGTTCACTCCCACAGTTGAGATGTTCAGGAAGTGAACCACTCAGACCGTTAAATGCTAAATTCAAGTAACTAATATTTGGCAAAGAGAACAAAACAGCAGGCGGCATTCCGGTCAGAGCATTATTTGACAGATCAAGGTGTTCGAGTTGATTTAGTCTGCCAAATTCTTCTGGGACCTCACCAGAGAAAGCATTATTGCTAAGAAGAATAGTGGTCAATCCTTGTGGCAAGGGTGGCAGTTCAGAATCAAAATGATTTTCTCTTAAATCCAACAAATGCAAATTAGACAAGGCACTTAAATCAGGTAATTCACCAGAAAATGCATTGTGTGACAGAACAATATCAGTTAGGCCAGTGATTTTAGAAATTGAAGGAGGAAATTTACCCTTCAACCTATTATTCTTCATGCTTAAAATAGTGATATTTGGTAACAAATCCAACCACTCCGGGAGACTCTCATTGAAAAAATTGCTATCAAATGTCAAAGTATGAAGCTTCACCATTGTAGACATCTCAACTGGAACCGAACCAAAGAGGAAGTTCGAACTCATATCCAGAACTTCTAGAGAAGACAACCGATGAATTTTAACAGGTAGGGGTCCCCAAATGCCCAAAGACACCAAACTGAGAACTTTTAAACTACTTAACCTTGTCAATGTGGTAACAAAAGAATCAACGGAGAAACGCTCAGATAAAGTATTGCCTAGAACTGCAACTCCATGGAATTCATTGACCTTGACTAGCTTATCTCCCTTGATTTTGAGCTCAGTAACAGAGTTCTTCTGGCAAACAATGCTCATATTCGGTGTTGAACCCAACTTGCAAAAATCGCCATCGTTATTCTCCAAAACATCCAGTTGCTCTGGATATTCCAAGTGCCTCCGCAACTGAAGAAGAATTTGAGTTTCATAGGACCCTAATTGATGAGTGTTTGGAATCAATAGAGTCCACATGAACAAACCTATGGCGAATATCTTCAGGCACCCCATTTAACAGAGTCTAGAAAATCTCAAAAAAATTGCATATAATACTCAACAGAGAGCAATTTGAGCTTCCGATTGGAGACACAGAACACCTTTTTTTTTCTTTTTAATCGAAACGCGGAAAACTCCAAATGGGAAAAAATAAACTATTTCTGCACCACACCCAAATCTTGACAAAGACAACAAACAAGCTAAACTGCACCTTGAAGGAATGTTTCCCTTTTTTCTGGCAGAGATATATTGGAGGAAGAGAAAAAAAAAACTAAAAAATGAAACCCCACTCCAGGGGGGTCAAGAGAAGAAACAAAAAGAACTCATTGATAAATGGGTATTTGTACGGGAAAAAAGGGGTGGAATTAAAAGAAGCAAAGTAATGGAGTAGACTAGTTGGTGAGTATATATATAATGGAGAAAATGGAGAAGTAGTTGCTTTGTATCCGACAGAAGAAGGAATTTATTGCTACATGCATTGAATGAGAAGAAGATAAGTAGTCGCGGGTTTCATGAGGTTTCCGCCATTAATGGTGACCGTTTCGTTGGGTTCAGTTGTTGCAGAAGAAAGATGGACTCTCTTTTTTCAGTATTTTCACTCCACACTCCTCAATGATACTTTACTTACCCCCATGTGACAGTTTTAAATTCGTTTGTTTTTGGTATTGGCTTTACCTGTAGAAATAATACTCAACGTTAATTGTTCAATTGGTTGACTCCATTATACGAATATATATATATATTAATTAATATAATTATAATTTAAATTAATTATAATTTGTGATATATATCTAGTTTGCACAAATTTTGTACCCGATTATATAAAAATTATGCGCGAGCCAAATTATATACCAAAATATATAAATAGTGTGAATTGAATAAGGAATTATATAAATATTGTGTACGAATCATAGAGCAAAATATACAGACGTTCTATAAAGATTACGAATTATATAGTGAATTATACAAATGTATATAAATATTGCGCAAATCATACAAACGTTGCTATAACTATTATTACAAAATATAATTATTCAAATTATAGCTATGGAGTATAATTAGACTTTATAAATTTGCCATTTATAAAATTTGCTCTTTTAGTTATAGGTAAAATTCGATTGCCTACATCACAGTCTCTTTCTTGCATATTAGATTTTCTTTTTTTAAAAAAAAAAAAGAAGAAGAATATGCTCAAACGTAATTTTATATAATCTCGGCTCTTTTAAAAAAATTACAAAAATTTCTTAAATGATACAAAATTACAACATCTATTGATACAAATTACAATTCCTACTTTTCCATGTATCATAGTTAAAATTCCTTTATATTCCTGTCTTTTCGACATGTATCACTGGTTTAATTTTTTGTATCAACAAGAAGGAATTTTTGATAATTTTTAAAAAAATTAATATTAGTTGAAATTAGCTTCAAAAAGTATGAGATTTGTGTAAGTTACACTTCTTTTATTTGCTTAGGAAGCTAGTTCCAAATAAACTTGTGAGCACTTTGATTATATACTTCATCCGTTTAATTTATATATATCAAATTTAAATTTGAAATGTCACGATCTTTTTTAATATTAGTCACTAAGCTATATTCCATCTTTAATCTCAAATTTTATACTAAAATGATATTAGCAGTATTATAGCTTAAATCAACTTCAATTATTGCATCAAATTTTATATCAAAAGACATATTTAGTTAAGATTTACTAAAAATTTTATATAATAAAATAATATTAAAATATTTAATAAAGTAAATTGACGTGATGAATGATGTTACACAAAACATACTAAAATAATATATAATATGATTTTGGATTAGAGTTCTAAAACATCAAAGTTAATGTCAAAATAGAATTTGATGTAAAATTTAACGTAAACTTGGAGATGGCCTTAGGTGTACTGTACACCAGTATTATACATTTATACTATATTAATATTATGTTTGGAGGATTTGCATTAAACCGCCACAAATATTCATGCATGCTTGAAATAAAAAATTATAGTTGGAGAACTGTTACTATAATTAGTAATATTATATTACCGAAGTTAGTTGTAGTTTAAATGTCTTGTACCAGAAATTAAAAAAAAAATTCATGCTGTGTTTTCTGCTATAATTTTTTGGAGACATTTCTTAGAGTTCTTTTAAGTGAAGTTTGGAAAAGTTTAGTGTATATGAATTTTTTATTTTATTTTTATAATAGAAAGATGTTATTTTTTATTGATTCTTTAAACTAACAAACTCAAATATTTTATAAAATTGTACTACTACTTTCTTCCTAAACCGTACGGGTTCGTTTTACTATATACACACAATTTTAACATTTTGTTTGACACATCAATAAATATTATTAAAACCTCAAAAAATATTCTTGGACAAAACAATGTAGTTTTGCAGGAAGTGGAGCAATTCATTTTCATGGTAAAATTGAAATTTAAATATGAGGTAGTAGTATTTTTTAATATGAAAATGCCTGTTTCTGTTTGTCAATGAAAAATAAAGTATAAATTTTACAATCCTATACTGTATAATGTTAATTTCTTTTTATACCAACTATTTTTTAAATTACTAAAAATTTCATGTTTATTAGATGTTTTGATACCTCAAAATTCGTTTGATGCATGTCGAAAAAGAAAAGAAATAAGTCAATCAGTTATCCTAGAAAGGGGGCTTAATGAAAAATTAAATCTAATCACCTATTAATTAGGGTATAAAGTAATTTCAATTGCGTGCTATGTATATGCAACAAAAATAATTTCAAAAATTCAAAAACCTCTGGGAAATCCTTGCAAGAAAACGCAAAAACTGCATAGATACTTTTGATTCTTGATGTTGCAGCTGATTATGTTTCTATTTGTCTTCGGAGGACAATCTTATGTGGTGATCACAACGGATGGGTTGGAGTTGCTTGGAAGGCTGCTTGCTTCTTCTCTGGGATTGCTTTCATTATCCCGACCATATTGAATTTCTTGTTATGAGGTAGTCACAGCATAAGTGTCATTTCCTTTTCTTTGTTTGTTGTTCTTATTTTACTTTTGGTTCTGTATCTCCATCCCCCTAACCCTAATTGGTGGCTACCTTGGGGCAAAAGCACCTCACATCGAATATCCAGTCTGAACCAACCAAATCTCACACGATATTTAAAAAAAAAATTTCTTGATACTTAAAATTAGGTGCATGATCTGGCTAGTTGATACTTGATTAATGATTTTCGTGATTTTTAGAATGATACTAATCGTTGAAATAGGAGTTTTAGGTACTTGATACTTTAAGAAGGAGCATTTGTGCTTATCAAACTACTGATAATTGATACCTGACATAATTTTTATGTTTTTTTGTCTAGTAAATACTTGATACTTAAAAGTAGGTGTTTGATCTGGGTAGTCGATACTTGATTAAGGATTTTCGTGTTTTTTGGAATGATACTCATTGTTAGAATCAGAGATTTAGGTACTTGATACTTTAAGAAGAAGCGTTTGTTCTTATCAAACTACTGATAATTGATACCTCGCATAAGTTTTATGTTTTTTGTCTAGTAGATACTTGATACTTAAAATTAGGTGTTTGATCTGGATAATTAATACTTGATTAAGAATTTTCTTATTTTTTAGAATGATACTCATCGTTGAAATCGGAATGAAAACGGCTATGAAGAAGTAGATGAAAAATGAAAGACACTAAGTTTTGGTGGAGGAATTGGAGACTTTTCAATTTCTTCCCTCTTTTGTTAGTTTGAAAATAATGATAAAAAAAATTTGAAATTGAAATTAATCATGAAAAATATTGATTAAAAGACTAAAAAATAGGAAGATTGTGTAGATATTGATTAGAATAACTAAAATTAGGAGATAATTTAGGATAAATTAAGAAGGAGGGAGAAATAATAGTCTAAGTATCTACTTTGGAGAGAGGGAGTAAAAATAAGGAATTTTTGTAATTTTTCAAAATGGTACGATCATTAAAAAATATTATAAAATATGTTGTGTAATTTTATATGCAGGCAAAATGAAAGAAATTAAAAAGGAGTACTATATATTTTAGTTTTTCAATTCTATCTAACCTAATAACCACTGTTTAAAAAAAAATCAGTCAACGTAATTAAAAAATAATGCCATTACTCAATTAGTTTCTTAATATATACTATGTTTTTATGAAAAAAAAAATAGAAGCAAATGTAAATGCTTCATCCATTGATATTTATTTTTTCATATTTAACTTGACACACGTCTTAAAAAATTATAATGATTATTAGGAAATGAATTTAAAATAATTATGATAATAATATAGGTAATAGGTGCTCCCTTCTTTTTATATCACTTAGTCTCTGATCATAACACACTCCTTAAGAACATTTTAATTAAAAATATATTTTATTAAATTAATTTTATCAATAATATTTTTAAATTATATTTTGATTATCACTACTTTATAAAATTACTTGTTAATAAGAATAATCTGAAAATAACAATAAATAGTAATAAAATGTTTTTGGTTTAATAAATTGAATAAGTAAATAAAACTATATATTTTTCTATAGAATTTAAATAAAATGAAATGGACGAAATATAAAATAATAAATTATTTTTTAATTTATAAAAATTAAATTAGTAAAATAAATATTATTTATTTTTAATATAATAGACCAAAAAATTCCAGAAAATATAAAAAGGCACTACTTTCACTTTCCATGCAAAGTTAATTCTTCCTTTGAAATAATAGGAGTACTTGGTGTAGTTGCACTGGATCCCATAATTGGTGCCTTTCCCATCATCATCATCATATTTTTTTAGTTTAAGGATAATGATTAGTGGGTGATGCATAAATTCATCACTACTTTTGAGATTATATTTTATTTTTCCACGTGTCTCATCCTTCGAGACAATTTAGTAATTTGGGTTTGAAATTTTTATATTGAAGATTTTAAGTTTGAAATTTCTTGTCTAAATCGAGTTCGTCGCACTGAACAAGCCTAATATACCTGTGTAATTTGCGAGCTATTGCATAAAAACAAAAGTTTTACCTTGTGCACGTCTAAAGAATAATAATTGTGAATTTCTCTTGTCATAAAAAAAAATTGCCATTCTCTTCTTTTTCCCTCTTTGACAACATGCCTTTGTTCGTATCGTTACGTTAGAATAGTGAGACCATTTCATTTTTAATTGTAGATTTTGGGTTCAAGTTCCCCGGAGGATGGAGACCATTTTGAACATCAGGTGGGCCAAAAACAATAGTTCTAAAACATTTTCTTTTACTATTTTCAATTCTGCATTTTATGTTCATAGTAGAATTTGGGATTAAAATTGTATTTAAGCATTGCATGATTCATTTTTGAATATCCCGCATTCTATAAGACTTTTTTTTTCTATATTTGAAGATTTAAATTCAAAATTTTGATTAAAAAATAAAGAGATGTCAATCATTAATATACCTGGTTGGTGGTTCAAAACTTGTTAGGTCACTTGCCATTGTGCTTTATAATATAGAATTTTTTATAATTTGAACTTTATAAGCCATGAAAGTTAGAACTCCTTCAAGCAAAATAAATTTAATTGTAAAAAAGATGTTATTTTGGAGTTTGATCAACAGTATAAATCATAAATCTCCTTTTTTATCTTTTTAGGAAAAAATTCAAAAGAGTAATTCAATTAATCTATTTTTCCTAATTTTTAAAAGTTTTGATCATATTTTTCTAGTGGTAATAAAAAGTAAATTTCATTTACTTGTATTATCTTATATAATTGTAAAACAACTAATCTGAAGGATAAAGTTGACAAAAGTAATGAACTGTTTTCTATGAAACTTGTAAAAAATTAGCCAATCGAAAAAGTTTCAACTTAAACTTATAAAATAATAATCTCAAGGCAACTTAAACTAAAATTTCATAATGTTAGACAAATAACGTTTAGTTTATATTTTAGTTATTCTACTTTATTTATTATACTCTGTCTCTCTGTCTATTTTTATTTGTCCACTATATTATTTTAAAATATCTAATAATACTTATTAAGTTTGTAAAAATGAATAATTCATCATTTTATGTCTATTTTATACTTATTGTATATTATTTATTTTTCACTATTTAAACAAAATATATTTTATAAAAGTAAGTTAATATTATTTATTGTTTCTGAATTTCTAACCACTAATGAGTATGGTTTTAATGAATTAAAAAAATTAAACAAAAAAAAGGTCACCTACTTAATGACAACTAATAATTATTCCCTTTTTCAGCAATGAAAAGAGCATTATTATACAACATTATTGCTATGATTATTTATTAAAATTGTCCTTAATTATAAATTGGCTATTTGGACTTTAGTCTTCTAATTTACTTGATTGCTATATAATTACATTTCCCTATTTTCGAGTATCGCATGCCTGGGATTCCTCACAAATCTGTTGGCGGTCTAATAATTATATAGTATGAACTCTTAACTACAAATAATTTTATAAATTATTTTCAGATATTATCATATTTCCTAGGTAAGTTATAATAATATTTGCAAAAAAGACAGGAGCTACTGCACAAATGAAGATGAAATGTGTTGGATGGAATATTGAATGTTATTTATGAATTTATTTATTTATTATTAAAAATATTATTTTTCTTATTTTTAACAACCTATTTTCTTAGAGAAATATTTATAAATTTTTTGTATCAACATCTATTATATATATAAAAAAAATAATTTTAATCTTATATATATAACGTAATTTTTTATCGAAAAGAATTTAGATGAATCTAATTGTATCAGGGGTAAAAACAAACAGTATGAAAGGTTCATTTGAAACTCTATTAACAAAAGATTATACCGTATATATAAGAATAAATTATAATTTATGTACCTACGATAAATGATTAATCCCCAGTTAACTTCTTTGCATATTTACTTTTTCGTATTATATTTATTTATTTATTTATTTATTTTAGTAACATGTATGTAATTATATATGCATGTGCTTCTGGAAAAGTATAAAATACAAGTTTGTTTCTAAAGCAAAGTTAGCCAAAAGAAGATTTCAATTATAATAAAATCAATGTTACTGATCCTTAATTCTGTTCCATTGTTGGTTAACGTTGTTTCTTTTTTCCAAGTTTTCACCTTTGTTAAATTTTCCTTCAAAAATTGAAGAATAATAAGGTGGTGTTTATTTGATTTTTTTTAAAAAAAAAATAATAGCTAGTTGGTTAAACCTCGGCTGTTTCATTTTTTTTCCCAAACAAATGCCACCTGATACTTGTACTTTTTAATTACTTGTTCCTATTATCAGACTATTAGGTACAACATAACAATAATTATTGCAAACTTGCAAGATATATATTTTTTAGTTTTTTATTTGTAAATTGGAATCTAATCCAATAGTTCCAAATACATTTGTTTCCAAAGGACAACTTTTCAGAATACCTTCAGAAAAGAAATTTAAAATTGCTTTTGTTGATATATTATGCAATAATATACGGCGGTTTGGTGACCAAAATTAGGATATCGATT
>DF361472.1:22475-50157 GCA_000787875.1 Solanum virginianum | reverse complement strand
AACATCTATTAGAATCTGATTTGATCATGTTGTCTGGGTGCCCTTATCGGGTACCAGTCACGGCCCATAGATTGGGTCGTGACAGTGAATCACAATTATTAATAACTTAAATATTTAAAGATACAAAAAACTTTTTCCAGATTCTATTGGTACCAGACATATTAGAATAGAGGAAATGACATTCATTATTTGACAATTATGCAAAAGGTAGTATAAATCATAACAATCAACAAATTAAAATATTTATAGGATATACTTAAAATTTGGTTAACTCTCAATATCTATTTTCGTTACATAAGTTGGAATAGAAAAATAACATATGTTATTTAAAATTGATATACAAATATTATATATCATAATAATTAATTGTTTAAAATTTAAAAAATCATGTAAAAATTTGATTCACTATTCAAATTTCATCGCTGTCACATGAATCGGGACAACGAAAATAAAATACATATTTAACAATTATGTAAAAAAATACTATAAATCACAATAATTAACAAATTTAAATTATCTAAAAATCATACTAAAAATTTGATTGACTCTTCAAATTCTATTTGTAATACATAAATTAAAATAAAAAATAACATAAATTGAGCTCGTGCACGTGAAAAGAAAAAAAAAGAATATGAATTTTTTAGATAATTTCTCATGTTAGTGACAAGTTGAGAAACGAAATTTGAAATCTTAAGTTCTTTAAGGAACCTATGTTGCAATATAATCTCCCAATTTATTTATTTTTTTACCCAAAAATTGCAGCCTATAAGTCTTAGCATGACAAGTTAAATTTTTCGTGAAAGAATTTAAAATATAAAACAGGAAGAAATTATATAATATGTTTTTTTTTTGAAAAAAAAAAAGCAGAAAAGTTTGAATGAAACTGTTTATCCCCACATGACTCTGTCTCCATTTAATGTACGATATGAAGTGAGGTACTCAGAAATTTCGTTTAATGCACAATTACACATGAATAACATAATTGAGATAGATACTCCACAAAAATTTAAATTTTATTTAAATTTTTTTCACAAATCAAAATAATAATGACGGATTCAACATTTAAAAAAATATATATATATACAAACTAATCGAAAAGAATTTAATATTTATCATATATATATATATAAATTATTTTTACCTGATAAAAATACTATAATTTTTCATTAAAATAAATTCGAATAAACTCCTAATACCACGTGGCTCCGCCAGGGACAATACTCATCCTTTAAAAGCAAGAAAGGTATCTCCAACTCCAATTACCGGATCACACTTTCTTCATGTGCCAAAAATGTTACGGCACGCATAGTTTTTCCACTAATTAATACTTTCCTTTTATATTAGTTGTTCATCTTACGACAGACGATTATTTCAAAATTTATTAATTTATAACATTAAAATAAAATTAATTAATATTTTCTATTTTACTTTTATAATTATTCTTTTTAAATGTAAATAAATTTATAAAATTTTAAGAAAATTAAAACTCGTCTAGAATAACAAAGTTGACTCACTATTTAAGTTCACTACTTTTAAGTATTCAACTTTCACAATATGAAGCAATAATTTAAATTTCTTTTTCCATAAAATTCAAGTAAAGAGATATTTTGTTTTAGAGGCCTACGTGTTTTGGGTGGGAGTAAGTGATAAGAGTCTAGTTCTATTTGGACTAAAGAGGCAAAAGTCTACGTTTACTCCTTATTTATGACTTTTACAACTAATATATAGATAAGCAAAATGACTTCTTTGTTTAAAAAATAAAAGGAAAAAAATATGACTTTGTTAATTTCTCATGTTTACTAGTGACATTTTGAGAAATAAAATTCTAAGTTAGGTAAGAAATCAACTCTGAAATATGATCTCCCGATTTATTTATTTATTTTTTAATCCAAAACACAAATTGCTGTGAGTTAAAAATATAAAATATAAAAAAAAAATATGACATTTTTTTTAAAAATCAAAGGAATTTGAATGAATATCTTTACACCTAGATAGCTTCTTTGCGTTCTATTTGAAATAATATATTTAAAAATTTCATTCAATGCACTATTGCACATGGATAGAATAATTGAGGCGGATACTTCACAAAATTGACAAAGCATAACAAAAGCGAAGGGACAAGTGGCAACACTTGACCTTCAAAAGTTATATAGGTGACTCCAACTTCAATCACCAAACTACAAATTTTTCACGTGCCAAAAAATAGTCATGGCACAAATTGTTGTTTAGTTTTTCAGTTAATTAATACTTTCTTCAGTTTATATTAATTATCCATCTTATCATAAATAATTATTCATTCGATAATTTTTAAATTATGATAGGATTAATTAACTTTTTCTACTTAATCCTTGCAACTAATTATTTTTTGAAAGTGTAAATAAATTTGTAAAAGCTCCGATGAATTAAGTCGACGGATCCAAAAAAGTTTTTTTTTTTCTCAAGGAACATATAAAGTAAAAATGCACAACTAATATGATATCAGAGAGTATATATCTTAATTATATCACTAGTAGGGACGATACGAAATGCGTGCGTTTGGAAGATAATGATGTGTACCCTATATGGTATGTTGCTCTGGACTATTCGAAAATGTCAATAGCTGCATGTCGAATTTTTTAAAAGTAGTATATTTTTAAAGAATCCAACACGAATACGACATCAAAAATAAAGAGTCAACACAACTTAACCTAACCTATGTATGCTGAAAGTAAAATTGTTCAAAGTTCATGGGATAGCACAAAAGGGAAGAACATGACCAAAAGTGTATAGTTAAGGCTAGCTACTAAAATTTATAGAATTTTAGAATGAAAAGTTTGAAAATATATTCCCATATTTATTGATCAAACTAATTTAGATTTTCACTATGTAGAATTTATTAAAAGGGAAAAAATTCACTAAGAGGTGTCTCGCAGAATTTAAAAGAGCAAACCATTAGAGATGAGAGATCAGACAACAAAATGAATGTGTATATATATCTAAAAAAAGATAATAATTTACCGTGGTTGGATAAATCAATCTATATCCTTCATCAGAGATAAAAAATACACTACATAAAACATAATACAAAATATGAATGAAAAATAACCTCATAAAATTTAGTCAGAAAACAAGGGTTGGCACTTGGCATGATTCATTTGTTTTCCCCTTGATTTAGTTGGAAAACATTCCAAATTTACACATTTGCCTAATTTATTTTTCTAAATTAGAAGTAATACCTATAATTATTTGTGTTAATACTAAATGTATATATTATTAACTTTTAAAATCGAGGATTTCAGTTATTGTAGGTTGAATGTCAGCACACAAACTCAACGACAATAACGGTTTTCCAATTGTTTCTTTGTACAAGTCTGATGTGGTCCTTGGTTGTCTGGCTCTTTTTGCACCTCGACACTTTCATCACCCCAACATGCAAAAAAGGAGAAAAATCATAGTAATAACAGGAATTAACCAAACAAGTAGATTTCTATTGTTGTCTCTTAGTTAACAAATGAAAAAATCCCGAAATTTACTTGGAAAATATTATAACGAGGACAAAGAATATAGTTTTCGACAAATAACATGGACATTTTTCGTGTTATGATCAAAACATGCCTTTTTTGCATTTCTTTGTTGATCAATTATCCTGTGACGATTATTTCGGTTTCAGATACTGATGCATTGTTGAAGGTGAAACAATCATTATCAAATGCAGCGTCATTGGATTCTTGGAAACCCGGAACGGATCCGTGTGACAAGAATATTCGTTGGTCGGGTGTTATTTGTCAGAAACAGATTGTTACAGGACTTCTTCTTGGAAAACTGAATTTATCTGGAAATATAGACGTTGAGGCATTATCACAAATGCCTGGTTTGCGTACGCTTAGTCTTCAGAGCAATTCATTTTCTGGACCAATTCCGGAATTCAATCGAATTGGTGCTTTGAAAGGCCTTTATTTGTCGGAAAATCAATTTTCTGGTGAAATTCCTTCGAATTATTTCGAGAAAATGCTGTCGTTGAAGAAGTTATGGCTCTCTAACAACAAATTTACCGGTGAAATTCCATCATCATTAATGAAATTGCAATATCTCATTGAATTGCACATGGAGAACAATAAGTTCACAGGCCGAATACCGCCAGCCTCGGATAAGTCAACATTAGAAACACTTGACCTTTCTAACAATAACTTGACAGGGGAAATCCCTGTTTCCTTGTCAAAATTCAGTGAGAGTTCATTTAAAGGGAATTCCGAGCTTTGTGGAGGGAAATTAGGCAAAGCTTGTACTCCGGCCACAAACAGCAGCAGCAACAATACTAATAATAACACAAATATTGATACTCATCAAAGTTCGGATAGTGGTTCGAATAAAAACATGTCAATGTGGATCATGATATCATCCATTGTTGTGTTATTGATCATACTCATGTTAATATACATCATATGTCGCAAGCGACAAAAACGTCGTGCTGCAATTGAAACTTTTACGGAGCCATCACTTGGGAGGCGAATTTCGACTGATAGCAAGAAGTCATTTGAATTAAGTCGACGGGGCAGTTCGATTAGGAAAGGGTCGATAATGGGAAAACGCGCAGCAGATTTGACAATGGTGAATGATGAAAAGGGTGAGTTTGGTTTAGCAGATTTGATGAAAGCTGCTGCAGAGGTGTTAGGGAATGGGCCATTGGGTTCTTCTTATAAGGCCACGATGGCAAATGGATTGACAGTTGTGGTAAAGAGGATCAAAGAAATGAACAAGATTGGAAAAGATGGTTTTGATACAGAGGTTAAACGTTTAGGAAGATTGAAACACAAACATATTCTAACACTTTTGGCTTATCATCATCGCAAGGAAGAGAAGTTGTTTGTATATGAGTACATTCCTAAAGGAAGCTTGTTGTTCCTATTGCACGGTAAACTGCGTAGAATAAACTCAACTCATTTTTGTTCATTTTGTGTTTAATTAGGCCAAATATTAATTTTCTTCATGCTAATTATGATGTAAGTCTTCTCTTAAAAAGATTGCTGCTGCTTTATGAATGATCACAGGTGAAAGAGGGCTGCCCCATGCTGAGCTCACCTGGCCAGTGCGTCTAAAAATTATACGAGGAATAGCTGAAGGACTAAACTATCTTCACACTGAACTTTCATCTTCTGATTTGCCTCATGGTGATTTGAAATCAAGCAACATACTCATAAACACAGACCATGAGCCAATAATCACAGGTTACGGATTCTACTCCTTAATGAGCAACTCACATGCAGTTCAAGCGCTGATCGCGTTCAAGTCACCAGAGGCAGCACAAAGTAACCAAGTTACACCCAAATGCGATGTTTATTGCCTTGGAATTGTGATTCTTGAGATAATAACAGGGAAGTTCCCGTCTCAATATCTTAATACCGGTAAAGGAGGGATTGACATTGCAGAATGGGTGAAATCCGCCATTGCTGAGGGTAGAGAAGTTGAATTAGCTGATCCAGATATGTCAGCCAGCGCGAAAGATTCAATGAGTTCAATTAAGGAACTGATTCACATTGGTGCAGCATGTGTAGAGAGTGATCCGCAACAGAGGATACATATTAGAGAAGTTGTTACAAGGATTGAAGAAATACAAAAACAAACAGGAGGAGGCCAAACAGGACAAACAACAACAACGCCTCAGTCTCAAACGGGACAAGCAAATGAGGTAATGCCGCCTCCAGGAGACAGAGTGACTGAAAGTCAACTGTGACAATCCTAACCAGGAACACCAAATCTTTAGGAATTTTAGCAACTCCTTGCAGCTTCTCCTATGGTCATCAGACGAACGATAGTAATTTTTTCTTTTTCTTTTAAAAAGGCTCTTTAACTAGGGATAGTACATATATTACTAAGTTTTTAGTTTCATTTTGTGTATTTCCCCCCTCTTAGAGGAGAAGCTGCGTCCTGTGGTGAGATGAAAGAGCTTAATGCTTGCTTTAGAATTGTATATGCAACATCTTTCCTGTTTCTACCATGCTGAGAACTAACTCTTGTAGACCAAAAATTCCTGAAGAACAAAAATACAATTATTGACCATGTCACAAGTACGTTAGCTTGTGTGTAGTTCGACTAATTTAACAGGACAATAAGACCTCAGTGACTTCATTGATCACTAGATTACACTTTTGAAGGCTTTCGTATATTCATTTTTTCGCACATAATAGATAGACAAGTCTGGAAGGCGCAGTTATAGCACAATTCAAACTCTGGTTAAATTGTAAATTCTTGGCCATTGGACTATAATTTTGATGGAGCAAAAGCTCTTACAAATTTAGATTTGGGACTATAGCCTTCCAAAAGGCCTTGTTCTGAAGTGCTATTTATTGACTTTAGCCTGAGAAAACAAGAGTTGAGTCTTTAGTTTCTCTGTTCTTTCTATTTCTTCCTTTAACATAAATTCAAGGCAAAATAGTCATACTTTAAAGTTGTCAATAAATTTCATTTAGACATTCGAATTACAGCTAGCATCTCCAATTGAGTATCTAAAAAACATACTCGTGTTTCTATTATACGCTTTCTCAATTACCCATTCAATAAACAAGTTAATCACTTAATTCATGTCTGCCTCTTTAAATATACACATTAAAATCAATAAACTGAAACTACTCATATCATAACTAAAGTTTCAACGAAACACATGATAAAATAATTTTATTCGTACACTGATGAAATGTGTGGATTCACTGATGATATGTGCATTATACATTACAGCTGGAGATGAAAGCACCAAAAAATGTTGACATATCAAGGTCTTTTTTCTAGTCTGGCAAACAACAATATCCAACCTTTTGTATTTAAGGCATTACAGTACACACATTAATTTGTGAATATTACATAGGAAACTGTAAGAAATTGTGTTTCCAGAATCTGTCTGAATACAGAACCAAACAGGTTGGTTTTTGAAAACATATGAGCTGTTTTTTGAGCAGAACGCCACATATATAAAGTTTGAAAGTTAAAAAATTTGTGTAATAAACAAAATGAAGTTACTAATTAGTGGAGTAGTACAATATTATAACACACATATTGAGATGATAGATTTAATCCAAAGTCCCAATTGTTTATTGCAGCACTCGTGTGATACTGACTTGCTTTAATTTCCTGCACTGCCAGCTGTGAAACAGCTTTTAATTTGCTGCACGCATAATTTGGATCATTGAATGGACAAGTACTCTCTGCTCCAAAAACAATTCCTCAATTATATGCATTTTATTTAAATAATATTGCTTTCATTTCACACCTACAAAAATATGAATTCCAGCTTTCAGAAGTCTCATTCACTCCATATATATCACATGCACCCATGCCACTATTCATCTGAAAGTCGAAAGAGTGTTTTTGGATTTAATTTCCGATACGCTTTATTATTTTGGGTCAGTTAAGCTTGTTTTGAATTTAAAATTTATAGATAAATTATGTATTACTGAAAGAATGAATACTTTTTTCGCATATTTAAACGTAGTATTCAGTATTAAAATATTAGATTAGACCGAACTCAAAAACTGATAAATAAATCTAGGATTGTCATTTTGTGTTTATTACGTGCAAGAGTAGTAATATCGTGCGAGCGTGCACGCACGTGAATGCCTCACAGTCCGTACGTAGATAAGTTGACTTCATTAAATTGCTCATTCCATTTACTCTCATTAATTAATTTTGGCTTTACCTTTCTACGTGTCTGGCCAATTACACAGATAATTTTATTTTTCAAATTTTAAATAGTGAAATAAATAATTTTAAAATTAATATTTATTGTTTAATACAAAATAATCAAACCATCACTTGCGTGGAGTGTTAGGCTTTTTTACCCTTCATTGAAGCCTTTTACCTTTCATATATGGTGGTACGACATTAGCACCAATCTTACACAAAAGTCATGACTTTTTTTTAAAAAAAAATTATTTTTAAATATTTTTTAAATTTTAAAAGTACTTAGATAAGTTAAAAGTTGGGAGTCTTCAATTTATGATTTTTAACTTATAAGCTACATAAAAAAAAATTAATTCAAACACCACCTTAAACTAGTTAATTAATCTCAAAATTAGTCACATATTTTTCAAAACAACACATTTTGAAGTAGTCATTATTAGTGTAATTTCTTGTCAACAAATTGCTATCGCTTAGAAACTTAGTCTATCTTTATGAAACATAGTCAATAAGAGCACAATGTGTTTTTAGAATAACTTAAAATTTGAAAAGTTTTTTCAACTTATTAATTATCAATATTCAATAACTTCTTTTTTAAAAAAAAAATATTGACTCATCAATTATTAATAAATTTTGATTTGAGAAGTTTTATCTAACAAAGTCTTTTTGATTCTTAATTAATTGACTTGATTATTTTGCTTATGAAAATTCATAAATATATCATAATTATCAATTGTTCTATCACTTAACACGTAAGTATTCATGTGCTATATTAAGCTTATATTATTACCCATAATCGACAATAATATACTTCCAAGAATATTATAAACATGACATATTTCCCAAATGAAATATATAAGGGCCAAAAATAATCATTTTCGTTAACTGAACACTAAATATTCATTATATTTATCAAATATAATAACGTAAATTTAACAGGATGAAATGTGCTATTATACCAAAAAAAAGAAGAAATTAAAAACTATTGGAATTTTCAATAATCCGTTCGAGAAGAAGTCGAGTTTAGTCTAATTAACTCAAACGAAACAGCTAAGTATAACATTTAACCCGAGAAATAGTAATAACAGAACAGTATTTAATCTTCTTAATACTGTATTATTACCACTGCAGAAGTTGATAAATTAATTAATTCATCGGCTTCCATTTTCGATTCTTCAGTTTTCTTCATCTTTATAGTTTCTCTGCATCTTCTTCACCAAAAAGCTCGAATCCTTTTTTTTGCTTTTTACCAGATTCTGAATCTGAATTTCAAAATTGGATTCTTATCTATGGAAGCACCGGAAAACGATGCCGTAGCATTTGAGTCAGCGGAGAAGATAATTCTCCGATGGGATTCTACGGTGTCGGAAGAAGCTAGAGAGAAAATGATATTTGACGGCGATCGTCACGAGATCGATCGGTATTTGCTAGCCGTCGACGAAATCCATCGGTTAATGGAGTCCACAACACTCTCCGACGACCAGGATAAAGCCAATAGTGCGATCCAGATCGCCATGGCTCTCTTTCCTTTTGCGATGCTATTTATTTTAGTGCTATCCAGATCGCCATGGCTAGGCTTGAGGACGAGTTTCGTAACATACTGATAGCTCACACAAATGCAATCGAGGCTGATTCGTTAACTGACCCTAGTCCTTCTCCAGTCCACTCCGGCGAATTCCAGTTGCCTGATGAAGAGTACCGCGATACTCCTACGGACGATGATTCGTTCACTAAAGAGTTGGAACATCAAGAGAGTAGCAGCAGCAGCTATCGATCTACCACCAGTATCCGCGAAGTTGATCTCATGCCGTCCATAGCAATATATGATCTCCGGAGTATCGCCGAGCGAATGATTTCCGCTGGATATCTCCGGGAGTGTATTCAGGTCTACGGTAGTGTACGGAAGTCCGCTGTGGAATCGAGTTTCCGCAAGCTTGGAATAGAGAAACTCAGCATCGGAGATATCCAGAGACTTGATTGGGAGACTCTGGAAAGAAAGATCCGAAGATGGATACGAGCTGCCAAAGTATGCGTTCGCATACTCTTCGCTAGCGAGAAGAAACTCTGTGAGCAAATCTTCGATGGTTTGGGCACGGCGACTGATGATGCTTGCTTTATGGAGACCATTAAAGGACCAGCTATACAGCTGTTGAATTTTGCAGAAGCCATTAGCATTAGCCGGAGATCGCCTGAGAAGTTGTTTAAGATATTGGATCTTCATGATGCTTTATCCGAATTACTCCCTGATATTGAAATTGTTTTCGATTCAAAATCTTCAGAAACAATTAGAGTTCAAGCAGTAGAGATATTGTCTAGGTTAGGGGAGGCTGCAAGAGGGATATTGTCGGAGTTTGAGAACGCAGTGCTCCGTGAACCTTCAAGGGTCCCTGTTCCGGGAGGGACAATTCATCCCTTGACTCGGTATGTCATGAACTATATAAGTCTAATTTCGGACTATAAGCAGACAATGAGTAAATTGATTGTTTCACAGCCGTCAACGGGATCAAGGTATTCAAGTGATCCTAACACCCCTGATATGGACTTCGGAGAGCTAGAAGGGCAGACGCCATTGTCGCTTCATTTGATTTGGATTATTGTTATTTTGCAGTTCAATTTGGAAGGTAAGGCTAAGCACTATAGAGATACCTCTTTGGCTCATTTATTCATGATGAACAATGTCCATTATATTGTTCATAAGACCAAAGGGTCACCCGAGTTAGGGGAAATGATTGCAGATGATTACTTGAGAAAATTAACGGGGAAATTTAGACAAGCTGCTACCAATTACCAGAGAGCAACCTGGGTGAGGGTTTTGCATTGTTTGAGAGATGAGGGACTACATGTGAGTGGCAGTTTTTCATCAGGGGTGTCCAAGAGTGCATTGAGAGAACGTTTCAAATCGTTCAATGCCTTGTTTGAAGAGGTTCACAGGACTCAGTCCATATGGTTGATACCAGATACACAGCTCAGGGAGGAGCTGCGCATTTCCATATCCGAAAAGTTGATTCCTGCCTATAGATCATTTCTTGGACGGTTCAGGAGCCATATAGAAAGCGGAAGGCATCCAGAAAATTATATCAAATATTCTGTGGAGGACCTAGAGAATGCTGTGTTGGATTTCTTTGAAGGGTATGCTGTGTCACAGCACTTGCGGAGAAGATCTCAGTGAAAGAATATTAGTGTCAACAGTTAGTACTTTAGGACATTCTTTGAATTTTTTTCATGGAGTCATTCAGAGGCTGAGGTTATGGCATTCTGGTGTTTCTCGAGTTTGTGCTTTCATTTGTAGTATTCCAGGGTGATGGGCTGCTGAAAACTTTGGGAAGATCAGCTGTGTCTATCAAGAAGGGTCAGTGCCTCCTGCCTCTGGATGCTCTGCCCTGTAAGCATGTTGTTGTATTTCTTCCATACCTTTAGACTTTATTTTAATTTGTCCATATCTGAATTGTTGTATTAATTACTTTCTTGAAATTTTATCATAATCATGATTTTGTTAACTTGAGTCCAGAATTTAGTTTAGCTTGGATGACTTCTACCTTGCTGGGATATTGTCCTTAGGAATATCCTCTTGTTAGTTTATCCTAAATCAGGAATGTGATAGAACTTCCTACAATGGCAAGGGCCTCAGTTAGTAATACAAAAACAAATAAAACCATGGTCTTATGATTTTGAAGACTTGAAATTTAGCAATAGTTGTTTACTGCTGTCTTCTTTATTGTTTTTAAGTCCGTCTTCTTAGGAAATGAAACAATTATCGGTGAATTTTTCAATTTTTACACAGAAAATTCGTGGGCATGACTAGTTGTCTCGCTGTTTGATATATGACCATGCTTATTCCTTAGACTGTTTATTGTTAGTTTGTTCTTATTTTGTTTCCTCAGCTAAGAGGACTAGTGCAATGGTGCTTTTTTAGCTGTCTTGGGTATAAGCTAATAACTAGTTCTGTTGACATGATTTTCTCAATCGTGGAATGCTTGAACTGGACATGTATCATGAAAGTTGTTCTTGTAAGCTAGAAATTGAACTCCCCTTCTGCTTCACTGTCATGATAGAAGTGCTAATCTGTGCTTACAAGCCACAAGGAGCATCTGATTTATCTGGTAGATTTAGTTCAGCAGATTCATGCAATCCTTTTTGTTTGTCGACCAAATCATTCATCTCTACAGGCCTCTGGTTGAAACATTGAAGTCTGTTGCATCTGATGGTCAGAACTTATAAGGTGTGCCTTCCAATGTTACACTTTTTGCTACCTCTTCACTCAACATGTACTCCCTGTTTCTATTGTATTAGGTTCCAACATATAATGTAGTACATAAGAGAACAGAATGAAGGTCTTTTTGTGGAGATACAAGGCATTCTCTTGCCTAGTTGGTTAGTATGATTGTCAAAACTTCACACTTTGGGATTTTAGCTATTCATTTCACATGCAGCTTGTTGGTATGTTTCCCTCTGGGATCTCAAATCCTTGTGTATTCTCAAATGTGGTAATCTGTAGGATAATTTACTGACCAAGATGTTCAATTCATCTGTTCAAATGTCATTTGTAGATGCACCACCTGGATATCTATTTACAGGAATCCATATTTCTGTCTTTTTTACTTTAGCTGGCGTTGCCTCTTTAGAGTACTTAAAACAAAATGGCCTTTTTCCCATTGACGAGGAGTCGCTATGAAAGACTCTTTAAACTAATAATTCTTATGCCGTGTCTATTCTTCTACCTCGACAGAAGATAGGAAGATTGAGTGTGGATGTTGATTTTGACTTGGATTTAAAAGTGATAGACTAACCTAAATTTGTGTCTTTTTCAACCCAGAGAAACTGAATCTTGAAATTTGGTGTGTTGCTTCATCTGCCATATATTTGACATCTATTCCTACTTTTCAATTCTCGTGGGTCCTTATTTGTCCATTTAGAAAAAGAGCTGTGTGTTCCATTATTGGATGAGCTCCAAGGGTCACAATGGATCTAAAGAGGGAAAAAAGGTAGATCAACTACTAAGTATGGGATCTTGAGATAACATCCATAATAAGGGGTGTGCCTTTCTGTATAACCTTTGGACTTTAGGGGTCTGAAATTTGATCAATTATTTCTTCTCTCCTGTATAACAATAAAACACCCATCCCCAACTAGTATAGATCTTTACTAACATGACTAAACATATTCCCAACTAATTGATATCACCTATATAGATATTTTTATACCATGGATTCCAAAAGATTGTAGGCTTTTGACACAACTTCCTTTCATGTGATTTTAGGTCTATTTTATCTTGTAACATCATTCCTCACCATAGCTTCACATGTACAAGCTAATGTAACTGGAAGTTGACAACGACATAATTGGACCATCGCAAGTACTTGTGCTTTCTAGTGAATGTGCTCGTCTTTAATATTGTTTTGTCTGGTGTATGCACTTATCTTGTAAATGAACGATTTTAGCGGCTCAACATTCACTCACATATAATATCGTTGGTGTTGCATCTGTTCCCTTGAATTCTTTCAAGCTACAACAAAATTGTGTATTTAGCCAGCCATTCAACAAAAAGAGAAGTTGGTTGGTTCTCCTGAAGAGGTTCTACATGATCATGGAAAATCAAGTGACGTACCTTGAGCTGTATCACTTAACCAAGTATAATTAATGTAAACATCGAATACATTTGTTTGTTTATGTTTGAGACTAATATGATGAGAAATCATAGCTGATTTCTGGACACATCTTTGCCACGTAATCATGTTACCCAGTGGCGGAACCGATATTTTTGTAAAGGGTGTTTATAATTTTAAAACATAGATGAGAGATTTTTGGATCAAATATGTTCAACAATTAATATATATCAAAATATCTATATTTAACCTATATATTTAAAAAAAAAATTCGACGAAAAATGTTCATCTGACCACCACCCTTGAGTGAATTTAACTCCCCACCTGGTGTTACCTTCCAAGGCTAATCAATACCAATGGGGCTGTCGACGCTCAACATCGAATAGCAAATCCAAGTCAAAAATCAACATCGAAGACTTCCCATTTTAGAATTGAATTGGAAAATGACACCATGCTTATTCCTTGGAGCGTTTATTGTTAGTTTGTTCTTATTTTGTTTCCTCAGCTAAGAGGACTAGCGACTCCATTTCATTTTATTCCAAATAAGGGACCCACTATACGTCGACCTTGAATGAAATTTCCAATTTATTGAAGCCATTTCTCCCTGATAAATGAAAAGAGCTTATGCAACTTAAGGTCAATTCCTAGGTCCATTCTTTCATTCTTTAGGTGAATCCACAAAAATTGAGCATGGGGTGAATGCTGTTGCAGTATTCAAATTGCTAAATGGTTGAGAAAAAACCCCTTTAAAGTATAAAAAAAATATTTGCAAGAGATAAACAAACATAACTTTTTAAAAAAAACAACAATTACAAATTTGTTTTTGCCTATTTTAGCCTTCTACTGATTGACCTTCGTACTTTTTATACAGAAAACACAGGTTATATGATTCTAACAACAATTTCATTTACTAAACTGGCGGTACCTTTCTTTACCATGCTATAAAAAGTTGTGCCTTGCTTTACTCGGTCTTGTCTTCTACATCGTCGCCATTAGATAGCTCATTGTTACCTAGTGTTGGTTTCACTTCAGGTTGGCTTCTAACATCCTTTGGCAGGAAAGGGGAGGGCTTTATGAGCGTCAATGTAGCGTCCTTGTCAAACTCTTCGCCATCATCAGAGTAGGCATATCTGTTATGCACGCATATACAACAAACCAATGAGATTATAACACCAGAAAAGAACGAATATTTCCAAAAACAAGTTCTCATTGTAAGGCCAACTTTTGCTATCATAACAGACATGCTTTTTTTGTTCGTATAAAGGAAAGATTCGTTTCGATATTTTGACTTCGTATAGTGAAAGCAGCGAGATTCTATGACATGGTTCAAATGGAATGATTGAGGATCTATCAGTTTGCAACTTGTCCAACTGCAGGAAAAGATAGCAGTTGAAGGTTTGAATCCCATTTTCTTGTTTCTAAAAGATACCCAAGATATAAAGCTGCAGCACCAAATAACCCTCTAATTAAGTGAACATTTGGCATGGATACTGCCCAGAGGCAGATATGATGAAATGATAAGAACTAGAAGTGTCAGCATAGTGCATAAGCAGCTGTTATCATAATTATCATTCTACTTCCAGGCTGTGAGAACTCCGCAAAATGCATATATACATATATATAATAAGGTAGAAGCTGGGCAATACCTCATGGAGTTTTGAGATGGTGCCCAAAGAGCGCAGATGATGCAAAGGAGAGAGAAAGATAGCACTTGCCAGAAGGCAGGAATGATCCAGGCATTTTGCCATCGCTCATTATACACATCAGTGGACTTGAAGTACAGCTGTCAAAAGGGGAGAAAATGGTTAATGCTTTGTCCTATAATACAATATCAGGAACAGTTGAAATAAATAAGAACCCTGTCTGATATAGTCAGACGAATATTAGACATGATTAGACATGATTATGCTCAATTTCTAGAAGCTGCCCTTTCTCTTGAAGCTAATACATGGAGTGCCACAACCCAAGTTGAATCTGAATTGAGTTGAGGCAAATGGCAAACTAAGAATCACTTCCAAGTTCCTTTCTTGACTAGTTAAAAAAAAATAGGGAAAAAAACAATTGATTGATGATGCTTTGACGTACTTATAGGGCCTAAAAACATATGAAAATGAATAACATAATGATTGCAACTCAACATTAGAAAGGATAATTATATTTCTAGATTCCGCATTATTGGAAATGTAGATCCTCTCTACAGAGAATTGGATTGCAGGCCAAGTATGGGGATTGGATGATACATGTTTCTTTTTTTGGCGTTGAGTAATGCTGCAAAGTAGTCCTGTTCACATCAAGCAGACCAGTTGACAATAAGATACTTATAACCACTTCCCTTTATTAAGTCGGACTCTTTGAACAGGCAATGGAAATACTTGACAGAAGAAACTAAAAGAAAGAACCAGCAACATCATGTAGAAGTAAAATTACCTCATAGCACGTCCACCCAACAGATACAACAACAGCGACAGCCAATGCATTTGTGAACTTGCGATACATGTCTAATTTGGCCAACAACCTTCTAGCCTGTCAGATCCCAATTCCAGCAATTGAATTAGCACTAATGGAGCCTAAATTGAGTTATACTAATAATTGAATGATGTGATATCATGATCAACCGCAGCCCCAAAAGATAAGGAAAGAAAAGGCCTTCCTTTATTGCAAGAATTAGGCACCACACCCAACAGAAAGCCACCACTACACCTTTTTGAACAAACTTCATGATTGCAATAATATGTAACACAACATAGAGCTACTTAGTTTAACAGCCACAAGTGTATTAACATCAACTCAAATGGTAAGAATGTGAACTTACATCACCTATAGATCTCTACTCATGCAGTAAGACCTGAGGCAAGTAAGAAATAGAGAAACAAAAACATTCTCTAAACTAGCAATCAGCAGACAAATGAAATCAAAGTGATAAATAGAACCCACCAATTTACCTGAAGCTTATTTAAAGTTGCCGACAAGGAGGTGAATATCCAAAGGATAAAGAACGCATCCAAGAATGCCACAGGAAGTACAAAAAACAACCTTGCTTTTCCTGAGAAATCACTGACAGCACCAACGTTTTCTACCAGTTCAAGCACTTCAGACGCAAAAAAGAATGTTCCTCCGAGCAAAAGGACCTTTGATGTGAGACCACCCAGAGTAGGTCTAACGACACCATAGCCCATAGAGACTATCAGAATAACCAAACGTGAAACTGTGCGCTTTACTGTACCAAAAGTCACAGCCCATAGAGTGGTACCAGTGGGCCTGACTCCAGTTTCATTGAATTCAGCATAGTCAAAGTACCAAAAGGCCATTTCAAGCATGCCCAACGTTATAACGAGTGTAATACAATTTTGTAAAGGAATAACTTCTCTCCAGAATCTTGCATACTGCGAAAACCAAAAGATCCCAAGTAAAATGAATGCAAGAGACATGATTCCGTAGAAGTTCATAAGGGGAGCCATTCTACCAGGTAGGTAACCAGTAGGGTTCTTCCATATGGTTTTCCCTTCAACAGTAATTTCCTTAAGACTTGGTTCACAGTGAATGAAATACACATTATACATCCCTGTTTTTGTAATGGGGATTGATCTTGAATGCAGTGCTACATCAACTTCATCAATGCTGAATGAGGCACTAAAAACTTTAGGCCATCCGGGATTATTAGCAGATGGGCGGTGAATGATTTGCCCTTGTGTACAAACTCCAAGTTTTGCAAGATCTGCTGTGCAACAAATAGCTCTTTGGCCACCGTAAGCAGAGCCCCCAATTAACTCTCGATCATCCACCTCAAAAACAATTGCATGAATTGGGTGTGAGCTGAAGTTTGAGAATTCTTTCGGCCTCCGAAATACAATCTTTTCAAACCTGTTGAAAATGTGAGAGGTCAGAAATTTACAGACTACTACACACAAAACTGGGAAAAAACATGAACGGCCATACTCATTCCAGTGTCCGGCATGAATTAGAAAATGCATAAGAATGAGCTCATTGATTTCCATGGAGTGTGAAATGAAAATAGAAAAACACACACACACACACAAAAAAAAAAAATTTGGTCGAAATACAAAGCTGTTGGATCATCTATGCGAATCCTCTATATCCATCTGACTCAGTTCGGCCAAACGATCCTATATATCCATCTAACTCTATCCAGCTGACACCAAGTACAAACCACTTAATACAGTGAGAAACTAAATTTCATTCATCTTCTTTTACCCAACTAGGTATTTCATACATAAACTTCACATTAACAAAAATCAGTTGACCTTAATGGTTGAACTGCGATTGCTTTTAATGGCAAAAACTGAAGGAAGACTTTACTTTAATAGTAGTAGCGCTAAATTTTTGGCATTTGTAATGGATCAAATAAGACTTGGTGAATATTACTAACTAGAAAACTACACAAACTCGAAGTGAGCAACGCAACATTGATGGTTGAGTCACTTACATTTTTAGCAGCAGAAAACCAAAGAAAATTTAGCTTCAATTTTGGCGGTGCATTATAGGCATTTGCTGATGAATCACATTCGACTTAGAGAATCATACTAACTAGGTTCCCGTTTGGCAGATTTTGAAGTTGCTTTTGGATATGCATTTTACTTGGCATTTTTTTTTCGAAGTTTTGCCGGTGGAAGTCCCAAAAATTGGCCGGAGCCCGTTTTGGGGAACTTGAAAATATTTGATCCTCATATTTTCAATATCATGGCTTAACATGAACTTAAATTCTCAAAAACTACTACAAAATCGATGGCCAAATGCTAGCTAGGTAACCACAGATATCCAAATTGAAGCAGAACAACACTAGTAGCTTTACTATCTAAGTAAAAGAAGGCAAATAAACAACTGTGATCCTCGCAATTTAACCTAAACACATAGAACGATACGTTATTTATAATTAACACAATTTTCACAAACAGATCTCGATATACTTCATCTTAAATAGCTACCGAAACAGTTAACAACTCAGTAGAGAGTACAAAATTACCGAATGAAGGAGTCGGTGTTGGAAGAATAGGAATGAGATTGAGTGAGGTTAGGAAGAGATGAGTAAATTCCTTCGCTGCCTCCGTGAACCACAAAGGCATTGCCCTTGCTCACAAATTTCTCCCCATTGTATTCATGCACTGAAGCTTCTGTCGTTTGGAGCAGCCATAAACAGAGTAGAAATACTACTCCTGAAGCTCCAATTGACTTCAACAACCGCATTTGCTCAGTGTCAGTGAGAAGATCTGCTGCTGCTGCTGCTTAAGTAGAACGACCCACCACCGGAGAAAGAGAGAGAAATTGGACCCACCGGCGACTTCGTTTCACTCCCAAAGACCCGTTTAATTGAGGTAAAACCAGCAAATGGTTTTCTTTTCATGCTCACTTACCATTTAAATAGTACTTCCATATTCGTTAATCATATTTCTAAAAAATAATCATTTCATATTAAATGTCCATCTTATTAAATTAAAAAATACTAGTTAAAATCTTTATATTATTTTTCACTGAATCATGCTATTTTTCTGGATTACTCCTACTTGAACTATAAATCAAATTTCTCTGTGTATATATATAACTGACATGTGTATCTTAAAATGGTCATGTCAACAAACACATGCCGAAAAATAAAAAATAAAAATTGAAAATAGATCCTCCTCCATCATTTTATTCCTTTTGTTTCACGATGTTTGACGCCACGTTGTTATTACATTTCAAATTCATATTCCTTCGTCTTAAATTAATTAAATTTTTGAATTTTTTTTAATGTTTAAAATAATTAAATTATTCAAAGTTCAAAAAGAATGTTTGAAACTTTTTTCATATTTGCCCTTTTATTTATTGAAGTTTTATATTTTCTAAGATTCACAAAGGGCAATAGTAAAAAGTATAGTGTAAATTTTATCTTTAAATATTTTTTTAATATGTGTGCATTATCTTATAAATTTAATTAATAATGGGACACAAAACATATATTCTTTATAATTATTCTGATATTATTGTACGTGTACAATTAAACTTTACACTAACACAAGCAATGATATATTTAAATTTTGATTTACAATTATAATATTTTTTTAGTTAAACTTGGGCCTTAGGCCCAACTTTATCAACAACAACATCGACATACCCAGTGAAATTTCATGAGTGGGATTTGGAGAGGGTAGAATGTACGCAGACCTTACCACTACCTTATAGAAGTAAAGAGGTTGTTTCCTAAGAACCCTCATCTCAAAACTCTCATCTCAAAACCCATAAGCAGAAAGAACTAGATATGACAAAAAGAAAAAAGGAACACAAAAAGCGACTAATAATGAATAGCACATGACAATATGTAAATATGAAACAACCAACACATATAAGACAGATAATAAGAACACAGAAAAAAGAAAACACGTCCTCCACCTAACTCATGCCTCCACCTAACCCTACCAATTAGCCTACTACTCTAATTCACAACCTCTACTTCCTCCTATCTAGGGTCATGTCCTCTGTGAGATCAACTTTACAATTATAATATAATTTATGATTATATAAAATTAATACTATATTTTATTCTTGAATTTTTAGATGAGGATTCCTCGAAAATAGTATTTTTATCTCTACGAAATAGTGGTATGATCTGCGTATATTTTACTCTAGTCAAACCCTACTTATGAAATTTTATTGAATGTGTTGTTATTATTGTTATTTTTCTTCTTGAATTTTACGAATTACTTCCTCCGTTTAACGTTACTTGGCCCATATACTATTTTGGGATGTTCAACAATACTTGTTCACTATATGAGATCAAAAAATAATTTTATAATTAGTTTTTAATTTATTTTTATCATTAATTATAGTCATTTTCCTATTATATTTTCAAGATATTGTATTTATTATATTTAAAGAATAATTTGATAAAATTATGTTATTATTTATTATTTGTTAATCTATATGTCAAGTTAATAGGGGTCAAATAAAATTAAACGAAGTAAGTATGTCTTATAACAACCGAACTATAAGGTGAATACCGCTTCGATCTAGAAAATGTTAATGTCGAGGTAATTGTCGCTTGCCACGCACTCCATATTTACTACGTACGTTTTGGATATACAGAGTCGTTGTCGGTGCTGTCGGCTGATAATTATTTCTTGCTCCTATCCAGGTGCATCTCAACTTTCTTCTCGTACCAAACAATAAAATATGGTATATAAAAGTATTTTAATTTTATTTGGGTTAATATTTATCTCCAATTAAATACTTAAATTTATATAACTTTAAACCCCAAAGAAACAGTCTCTCTACTTCTATAAAATAGTGATAAGATCTGCATATATCTGCGTATATTTAAATTTCACTGGATATATTATTATTATTTATATATAACTTTAAACAAATAAATATAATGTTTTATAAGATAACTCACGCAAAATACACTTAAACTAATTTATATTTTCTCATAAAAACATGAGTTTCAACTTATTCAATTTTATACAAATTTAACTATCAATTATACACACTTGAATAAGAATGATATGACGTTAATTTTTTTAAAATGATGTGTAAATTTACTGTTTGCACTCGTTTTCTTTCAATAAATTTATACACAAGTTTGATTGTGCCAAAACATTATAAATCAACAATACCTAAAATGAAAGGTTAATCTGAACAATGTTTTAACTACAATATTAGACATCAACAAAAAATACTACGTAGGAGTAACTGTTTAAAGAAAAAATGACAAAAATCACATCTCACAGCATATCCTGAGTCATCATAAAACTAAAGTTCCTCCAACCTGGAAAAAAAACGAAAATCGAAGAACTCACGATTTTTTTTAACATCTTCATGATCCACCATTGTCCATGTCTAATACCAGCAACCTTTACTCAAACATCATAAACGAAATTCCAATTATGGTGCAGATGTTACAATGAACACTATGTAACAGAGAAAAAGACGAATCCCAGAGAACACCACACTGCAACTGCGTTAATATTTGCAGAAGACAAGGCATTGTCGCAAGCAACAGGAAACCTCAATCCATGTCAAGAAATTCCATCCTCTTCCTCATTGAGCCTTTAAGATCTGTAGCGTCCCTTTCTGCTTTCTGCGCCTGATGGATGGATAGGCGATATGCATTAGAAACGAATTAGAAGCAATGTGTACCCGTCTTACACTAACTAGTAACATCTTCTCTTATCGACTAATTGGTCAACCATCAACTACGGGTTAGCCTTGTGTTAACCATGATTTTGCACTTGAAAGAACAGATGTATAAACCACAAGATGGAAATGTTATCTTTTTGAAAAATTATGAAAAATGCACACACAAAGATATAAGTTATATACAAAATACAGCCACATACTGTATTTCAGGTAAAAGTTTGTCCTTTTCTATTTGATGAAGGATTAATTTCAGTAATAAAGGGACATTTAAAAGCTTAAGCTGTATGCAACTTCATGTGTTTATCTTCTCCACCACCAACTCCCATTTTGCCAAATATAACTTTTCATTCCTAAATATCGGAAACTTCACAAAATACCTTCAGCTTCTTTTCCTTTCAACTAAATTTTCAGATATAGTCTTTCCTATATAAGTTGCCCCACACCCCAAACTTCACAAGTCATGAGCCTGCACAAGTCCATTAAGCATCGGTAGTACTGAAACCAATAACAGCAGGATCTTACCCTTCTTATCTCAGCTTCTGAAACACGTCTCATATGGGGTGGAAGTTCCTCCTTATCGACGTCCTGACCAATCATTACAACATTGTATAAGCCAAAGGGTAATAAGATTATGAGGATAGCAGAGATATTTTTGTATTGAGAGGGAAAGCAAGACATACCAGTTCACCAATTAACACAACATTTTCCCCACGTATAATATAAAGACCTAATGGGATATCACAATATAGATCACCAACAATCGCACGCTCACATGCACTTTCAAGAACAGCATTAGCTACAAATAATAGATGGAAATTTTTGTCAGGTGTCAACCACTGCCGTGAAATAGAAAGTAATGAGGAGAAACCTACCAAACTGGTCAAAAGAACGAAGTGTTCCTAAAAGCTTTCGCCCACCTCGCAACAGCACAAGAAGTTTCTCTGTGAAGGATAACAAGTCAACAACTCAGAAAAGCAAGAAATAGAACCAGTAAATCTATAAACAAGTTTACTTGTTGCTATTAATCTATGAGCACATGGACTTGTATTAAAAAAAAATAGCACCCAAATTATTTCTTTTAGTAAATGGCACCCCATGTATTATAGCATTAATAACACTTACATTCCATGCATTATATTATTGCTCAAGAATGGGAACAACTAAAATTTTCAGAATACAGGAACATATCCCTACAGTAGATAAGTAGTATCATTAGCTTCCTATAGACGGCACAGGGACCACATACCTATAATAATCGTGGTCTCTATCATTCAAGCAGCCAAGATGAGAACTTAGGAGCACAAGAAAAAAGGGTGAAAGTCATTTTTTTAATAAAGGTGAGGTCTACACCAACTTGCTCTCACCTTAACTATTCCACCTGATATTTGCTATTACCTCCCATCAGGACAACCATAGGGTAACTCAGCTCTGCTCGACAATTAATTTTTTCTCTATCAGATTTTGAACCTTGGTTTCCAAGGTTTGCACACACTTCATTGCAAAAAAAAAAAAAAAAGAGTTATTCATATTTCTACAATTTGCATAAGTGTCAAGATTACCCTCACAACCCTTGCTAAGAAAGGTTATTGTTGAATAAGGTAGGCTTTCAAGAACAAGCATCCTGTAAAATTGAGTGCCTGACAGCAACTTTTTTTTCCCTCAGGAAAAAGAAAAAGTTGCACTCAAGCAACCAATTATACAAGGGGCTTGGGCTTGACCGCAAACTTTCTTTTATCATCAAGGCTTTCATTTTGAGTTATCAAAACAAGGACACACAAACAGAAATGAATATTTGTAGCTCTTTAACCCATGCAACAACAGAAAAGATCTATTCTGCCTTAAAAGAAGGAATTACTCCTCTTCCATCGCAATTATGAGCTTCTCACAAGTGAAAAATCTGCACTTTGGTCATTATGGAGTATACACAGGATATCGCCCATAAAACACATCTACAGGGAAGGCAACATGGTTGCCGCTGGCTTAGCAAAATAAGATTGCATGATGAAGACTTTTAAAGGCTTATAAATCTACAATTTTCCTCCATCCTTTGTATAAACCACTTCTGAGAAAGACCATTTGAAGTACAAATAAGATAGATTCCCTCCACTTCAATTTGTTTGTCTTAATTTTCTTTTTAGTCCATTTAAAAAAGAATGTCTCCTTCCTTTCCTGGCAACCCCGTAATTCTAACTTTCCACAAAGTTAATATCTTAAAAAATCATTGAACTATGAGAATTTATCTAGCAAAGTGATTGAACTCTGTTTAATATCAATAAAATCACTCAACTCAAAGCTTTTGTCTTCAAAAAACAGTCAAATACATTTATCATAAAAATAAATTTGACATGGCAAAATAATTATTTTTCTTATGTCATATAAACATGGAACACCAATATATTTGCAAGCTGTTAATAAATCTAAGGTGACGCAAATGAATGCAAACTGTAGTGCGAGGAAAAATGTTTTCCCAGATGCAAGATTTTTAAATACTTCCATTGGAGAAATGTACATTAATTTTATTTCTTCAGCAATAATTGTCTAGTGTGGAAAACTGTAGGTATAGAGCAAAAGCCAAAACTATATCCCATCTCAAGTTTTTGGGTTTGTTAATTAGGAGATTGCAGACATGATTGCCAATTGTGTGGTACTTGTGTCATACATCTGTTTTTTGGTGGATTAAGTGTGGGGTTGTTCAATACTTGGGCTGGAAAGAGGTAGTAGGTACTCTAGTGAAATAGTTGAGGCACATAAAAGCTGGCTCAGACACCGTTGTTGAGGAAGCTCGTTTAAAATTGTTAGTAAGCTACTTTATGATATTTCTCTTCTAGTAATGTGGCAGAATATAAACAATTATGCAGTTCTTGGGATCTTCTCTGATTCCCAGAAAATGGAGGAAGTTGGTAAATTTCTAGATAAATTCTCAAGTTCAATGATTTTTTAAGATATCAACTCCTTTCCACACGAATTCTTTTAACACCAATACTAAAGGATATTTTGGTATATTCTACTTATATTTAGTTAAAACTACAAGATTCAAAAATCCTTTTAGTTTCTTAAACTTCATGAATCATGTCAAATCAAAATCATACAAACAAATTGAAGCGGAGGGATTAATATCTTCTGAACCCAAAAAAGATGTACACTTTCAACTTCTTTTCATAATGCAACATCTTCTAGTATTCTCTCTGCCCATAAACGAAAAATTAATCACATCTCGGTTTTACACTAAGGTAGAAGCTTACAAGTTTAGCAAGACTAGATTTTGAACACCAAAAATAGTAAAAAACTTCAACAGCAACACATAGAGCTTTCTTTAACATACAATTGATAAGGAAAGGAAGAAAAACTCACTGTCAAGATAACTTGCAAGAGAAGTGGATGTATAGATATCTTCTGGACCTGCCCAAGACATTGATGTGCTTGCAATTCAACGTTTTCGGTATCCCAAAAATCACCGAAACTTTTTCAGATCTCAATTCAATTTGCATTGGCAGCTCCGGTTACCCACTTTATAGTCCCCTAACAAAAGGTTCACCGCTTCACTCAGAACATATATATGAAAATTCTATTTCTATCACTAAATCAAGAATTAGAAGAACTCCAAAATATTAAATCCAAGAAAAGATTGGGAAAAAAAAGAAAAGAATTAGTTGACTTTTGGTTTCTCGAACCCTAAATTCGGCTTTTCCCCAAAATTTGGGGAGTCATACGATCTACTGCTCTTTCCGATTCTTATTTTTAAGAAAAAATATAATTTTCTGCCCGAAATACTTTCGCTAAGTTATTTATAGTTAACCCCTTGAAATATGAGAGTATCTCTTATGTGGCCTCTCACTTTTTACTTTTTTGTCTTTTGAAGTCCTTTTTCATTATAGATGTTTAATTGAATGAAGATCCATGCGATCTACATTTTCTTTTAGATTGTAATTGATACAACTTGAAAGGTATGGAAGAATTTGAGGGCTTGTGTGATTTAGATATTTAAATTGATTTGATTGTATAGATAAGAATTTATTGAAAATTTCTTTTAAAATTAAAACTTTGGAGCAACGATAAAATTATCACCATGTGACGTGTATTTCATGAGTACAAATTGTGAAATAACTCACCTTGATTGCATTAGGAGTGCGGTCGTTCCCTAGATCATGTAAATATACGATAATTAGTGCATTGAATTGTCCCTATCTTTTTTTTTCGTCCTTTCAAAACTAATCACTGGCATTCAACAATATGCTAATGTTGATTAAATAGAGATTTCTTTTTATATTAAAGTTCTTTCACGATGGATTAAAAGTATAAGAATGGTATATACTAGAAAGATGCTTTAATATTGCGAGGCTTTATCTTTTATGACATGTAGCTAGATATGATAGGTAAGAATATATTGATAAGAGTAAAAAGTTACACTATAAGTGTATATAAGTTAAATCCATATATCAGTTGGTCCATCGACAAAGATTATACGCGCAACAAGACTCTTATGCGAATACTCTTCAGCTTCTATATTTTACTTCCTCTATTATTCTATTACAAGCAGTTTGCTACATAACACATTTATACAACTATACATATAGCCTATATGATATAGGTAATGTGCCCAACTACATTTCTGATACATATGTGGCTGTGTGTAGTTGCTGATATATTAGTTGCATTCTCCACAGACTTCACAACAAAAACTAAAACACTCGAAACAAGCAAGCGCTGTACAGAGCTGTGCTAACGTTACAGCACATCGATCATTAAGCCGAGAACAGAATTGTATGAAACACATGCAACAGCAAGAGTCACATAGTTTGCCACATAAGTTTGAAGCAGCTGCAAATACCATTTCTGATGTTTCATGCAACTTAGGTTCTGCTGCTTCCACAGGAAGATTGTCCGCAGTCGCCTTTAAGTTACCAAAACCAACACCGAGTGCGCGAAGGTAAATGATCTTCTTGACACTTACGTGATCAGAGGCCTTCTGCATATCCAACGGTTATCAATCAATACGAGAGCTTTTGTTTTCATTAACAAATTCTACACGTAAGCTTAAAGGAATGCATTACTGCAGCTTAAAGAAATGCACTGTTGAAGTTTCACAAGCACAGTAGTTTATAGTTACACAAGTATATGTCCAGATATAGTTACCTCATACAGTCAAAAAAATTTATGGATCGATCAGACGTTTAACGCACTTATTGTACAATGTAGAGGCATAGCATACAAATACAAAAAATTTAACTTTTAGGAAGCGATGCATATGAATCACAAATACCTAATCACAGAAGATGGTTAGTGTTAAACTAGTACATTGACAAACCAAAGCATACCTCGTCTAATGCCTCTAATTTAGACGTCTGCTTCTCCTTTTTATTTTCAACCAAAACTAAGCTGGTATACTCTGAAGGCACCCCTGTTTGCAAGCTCAATTTCGCAACCTAGAAGCAGAAATATAGTTTATGTGAGCATAATTACCATAAAGAAAAAATAATCACGATTTTCAATAGTACTAGTAACAGACCATCTCCCCTAGTTGCTTGCTTCCGGAAAACCAGGCATTGGCAGTTATTGCTTCAATTTGTCTCCTTGCAACGACCTGTATAAAAGGAACAAGCATAAGTTCTAATGCTAAAGATTGCAGATTTTTACTTTTCCAGCAAGGCTCTTCATGTAAGCATGCAGAGACCCAAAAAGTACGAACGAGATATGTGGTTGATTAATACAGGGAACAAGAAAGCTATAATGGTTCATTGAAACAATCTGTTCTCATAGTAGAGCAAACATGTACAAGAACAGAATCCAAGAAAGCTAGAGCACCACATACACAAAGTACTTTTTCTTATAACTTTCTCCTTTTCGTAAGCAAATAAAATTAACATTTCAGTAAGGAATACAAGATCAAAGACCTTACTCTTTCCAAAGGAAAATCTTTTGGTTTTTGTACTTTGACATCGAACACAAAATTGCTCGAATCTGCTAATGTGCCGCTAACTTTAACAGAATCAGGGCAGGTCCCAATGAATCTGCCAGAGACAATCAGTGGTCTTGAAGACAACAGGTCTGGCAGATAACATGGATATAGCTGTAATAAGAACATTGATTAGAACTGTCAGATAAGCCGAGAAGGGAAATAAAAATAAGGGGACAAATTATACACTTTATATCATTACTGTAACAACATGGGAAAAGAAAATTAATTAATCAGTGTATCATATAGTGAAAATTTTATGACATGATGTTTTGGAAGGCAACAATGGGGCAAGTGTAGCTATTTATACTGCTTTGTACTTCCTCTCTCTCATCGGGTTATATATCTG
>DF361472.1:0-11472 GCA_000787875.1 Solanum virginianum | reverse complement strand
TAATCCGTGGCACTCATAGTATAATCCGATACAAGTTTGAGTTTGAAAGAGATAGTCCACTTCCCATTTAAGCATTGAAGTTTGGGGATTCCAATACTTCACTTTTGTGCTACATAATTTTCAGTTCCTTACAATTGAAGTAATCATCCCAAGATTCAATTTTTTCTGCTACAATCGATCTCCGCAGGTTCGTTAATCTAATAACACGCTTTGAATCGATTCTTTAATCACCGAATTTGGTTTATTCTGTATCTTAAAATTATTGGATTATACTGGTTTTTCTCCTAATCTGTTGGATGCTGACCATGTCCAGGTTAATTTCCATCCATTACTGAATAATTTGATTTTGAGGATGGTTAGGGCTAATGATAGGGAAGATGAAATCTTTATTTGAAGGAAAGTTTGTTGGTACAGCAAAAGGGATTTGTTTCTTGATATCCAGGGTTTTTCGTTTTCCAAATAAGGGTTTTTGCTCAATGCTGGTTTGCCATTTATTGGGGGAAAATGTTCCTCTCTGTCTCTTGTGTTAGTTTATATAGAGTCTTGCATTCCAGTAAATATGCTTCCGCTTTCCGAGAATATGAACTTAGATAAGAGGTTTTGATAGAAGGTTAGTACATTGAGTCGAGTCTTTCGGAAACCACCTCTCTGCCTCCTCGAAATAGGGGTAAGGTATGCATAAGCTGTACCCTCTCGAGACCTCGCTTATGTGACTACACCCCGGTTGTTGTAGTTGTACATTATGGTAAAATGGAATACTACTGCAGTGGTACAAAGTCACTCGGAAAAGGTGACACTTTTTTAAAATAAAGAGACTGTTGAATTTAATGAACTCTTATCTGTATTTGCTATTAAAAATAGGTTCCGGAAACTGATGGCGACGGCAACTATCGCCACTGCAGCAGGTGCTGCTGCTCTATTGTATTATACGTTAAATAAGAAGTTGCAATCTTCAACAACGGATGATGATGATGATGAATGTGGTAGCAGCGGTCAAGATCATGCTCTACTAGGAGTTAATAGGATTTCCAATAGACTTATACAGGCCCCTGCTACATGGTTGGAGACAATCGCAACATTGTCCGAGACTCTTAGGTTTACTTACTCAGAGACCCTGGGGAAGTGGCCTATTGGGGATTTGGCTTTTGGCATCAGTTTTCTTTTGAAGCAGCAGGTAATCATGAATCAATTCTTTATTTTTACCCTGTAAAGGAATTGGGTTGATGTGGAATGTTATGCAACTTATGTTTAAGCAAATATGCAAATAACTGCACCATGCTGTCTTTATGTTGGAAAGAGAGTATATAACATGATGTAGTATGCAAATAAGTGCACCATGGAATAAAATAAAGCAAAGAAGATGTTAGATCAAGTAGCAGTTTGTCAACTTGTCCAGTATAGAACACCTGTAAAATAAATAGTTACTGTTTTTAGAATGTGTGATATGTTCACATTCCTTTCTTTCTACACAGGCATGCATTTATCAACAATGTATAGCCTGACGATTTTGGATCATGTTGGTAGCTTTTCCTAATGCAGAGCTCTATCCCATTTTGTCATTTCATTTTCTTTTTAATTATTGTATAATCATGCTTGAATGATTCTTCACTTTTTTTTATATCTTTTTATTCATAATGACTAGTTCCTAGTCCCTCCAATATCAGTTCTCGTTACAACACCCTTTATATTTAAAACAACAGCTATGTAAACAACAGTTCTCCCTCCTTTTGATTGTTGCTTCTATGCTTCTTACATTAGATTTGTTTACCAAAGCTATATCTCTCCAGGAAGGTGTCATTTTAACTTAAGCGCCCAACAGTGCACTATAAAAACTTATCTGGTTCTTATGTTCTTTCAATATGTCATGTTAGTAACCACCTTGATTTTGACTTGGGACTAACTTACTGAGCTTGGTCACTAAGTTCATGTAATGTCTGCAGGGAAACATACATATTAGTAGCATATTCTGTGTTGAAGACAGTGCGCAATTACAAGGTTCTGAAATTGCTGCAGAGCTTAAATGCCTTTTGCACTTGTTGACAGTGTGTTGGCATTTCTCCAAAAAGCCTTTTCCATTATTTTTGGAGGAGACAGGCTATTCCCAAGAAAGTGTACTACTACAAGAACCCAAAGCTGGAGTAAGTCACGTCTGAAATTCTCAAGCTCTGACTTTAAATTATGTTTCCTTTCCTCTAATGCACAAATTTTATTATGCAGATTCTGAAGCCAGCTTTCACTATACTTGCTGACCACCGATCAAAATCTTTCCTCCTTGTAATCCGTGGCACTCATAGTATTAAAGATACTTTGACAGCTGCTACTGGTGCAGTTGTGCCTTTCCATCATACCATGGTACATGAGGGAGGAATAAGCAATTTGGTGTTAGGCTATGCGCATTGTGGAATGGTGGCAGCTGCTCGATGGATTGCAAAACTTGCAAAGCCTTGTCTTCTTAAAGCTCTTAGTATTTATCCTGAATACAAACTTAAGGTGCTTGACATTTGAGTCTCACTTTCCTCAGTTTATGGTTGCTTCCTTTTCCTCTTTTTTTAATCTTGGGGTTGGAGGCGTCTCCCCCTTTTTTTTTTTGTATTGAAAATATTGAGTCATATTGGTTGGATCTTTTCCAATGCAACCTGTTATATTTTTTTCCTGTTACAATTTTTTATATTCTTAATTCCCCAGTAATTTGTTTATATTCTTTTTGGGTTTTGTTGCTCTATATTATTCTCTTTCTCTTGGCATGAATCTGCCGCCCTATTGATTTTATTTGGGGCATAAGTTGCTTGGAGGGTAGGTCTGCTATTCCTTTCCAATTATTGTGTGTATACATTATCATTTTAAGGGCTTTCTTATAAATGCATTCATGGTGTCTTTCCGTGTAAAATTGATCTTCTCTTGGTGCACAGATTGTGGGGCACTCCTTGGGTGGAGGAACTGCAGCTATTTTAACTTATGTACTTCGTGAGCAGAAGGAACTGTCAACAGCTACCTGTGTAGCATTTGCTCCAGGTGTCTCATACAACCTTGTTAAATTTATTTGTTCATTTGGCATTACTTGTGCTGAGATGTTCGTTGGTAGTTTTTCTTTTTGTGAGATAGGGGCATATTCTGTGTACTTGAATTTACGGAATTTTTAACTTTGACTCTAGTTATCTGCCTATGAGTGTATGCATGTACTTAAATATATGTATCCACATTCTACCATTTTGTTCACTTGTCATCAGTTGTTTTCACTTAACCATAATATCCTCTGCAGCTGCCTGTATGACATGGGAACTAGCTGAATCAGGGTGTGAATTTATTACCTCGGTAATCAATGGAGCTGATCTGGTGCCTACATTTTCAGCTGCTGCGGTGGATGATTTGCGTACCGAGGTTAACTTCTGGATCTACTTAATAGAATTTCTGTGCTGATTTATGTGCAAATTGGTGGTTTCTGTTGGAGTCTCTTCCTCCTTTGGTAGGTTAGCTAGCATGGTTAGTTTTGATGCTGGGCAAGCAGCCTGTTTCTTTGGTTGGTCGACTAGTACGTTTTGTCCTGATGTTGGATGTATCTTTCACTTCAAACTTTTGGTTTTAATGTTTTGGTGAATATGGATTTTGAATATTAGTCACGGTTCTTTTTCCGGTTATTCTTCCTCCGTTGGAATCAATTGATCTGAATTATGCTGCAGGAGAATCTTTTGTGGTATGCCTTGACAAGGACTCTCTCCGAATGCATACAGCATAGAGATACAAGAGTTAGCCAATATCCCTCTGATTCTACATCCTCAAGTCAGATGATGTTGGTCTTATCTTCCAATCCATCCTATTCTTGCTACCTGACCTCAAGTAGTCCTGGGTTGATTGGTTATTTTGTCTTATTTTTGCTTTTAGGTGTAAGATCCATTTAGATTAGAGTCTATTGTTGCTTTCTTAACTTTTACAGGATTCAGTTTTTGGCCAAAAGCTAGTCTATTCCACCTTCAAAGAATTTGAGTTAATTAGTTTTGGCATCTATTGGTATAGTTTGACATGGTGATCTTGATTGTTGAGTTTCACACCGCTGATGGTTCAGAGTAAAGGGTTCTGTTTATGATACATTGTTTTGCTATTATATGCATAGTTTGCTTAATAGCGTCTGGAAGCTTGTTCTTTGTACCAACACTGCATCTTTGCTTCCAGCACCTCGTTATTTTTAAGGTATAGTCTCTCAAGACTCGAGGGGAATTTGCTTTTCTTGTTGCAGGTGACAGCATCTGCTTGGCTGAACGATCTAAGAAATCAGATTGAGCATACTAGGATTCTTAGTACCGTTTATCGTTCTGCATCAGCCCTGGGGTCTCGCCTTCCATCTATTGCCACTGCTAAAGCTAAGGTTGCTGGTGCTGGTGCAATACTGCGACCTGTTTCTAGTGGTACACAGGTGCAATCATAGTTTACTCTGTTATTTCAGTTCTCCCTTACATTGTGAAGTAATTTGTATACAGTTTGGTTGTTTATGAACTTTTCTGAAGCTTTGGTTGACCAGCTTGTTGTGAACTTGTTATATTCACACCCAAGACATGACATATAACTTGCGGGCATAGCTGTCTTTAGCATGTTGCTTACATGTTATTTTGTGCTATATGATAAAGGTGTGAGCCTTCTAGAGAACATTCTTTTGAGCTGGAACAACAATAGGATGCCTTAACATCTTGTACACTTGGATGCCTGTAGTATGTAGGACGGGTCAATAGGATGATGCCGTAGAGTTTCTGGCTTTATTTATTTTATATGTTGTACTCTGTTATTGTCATTTGACCATATCTATCAGTCGTCAAGGTGTATCAGTGAGTGTTGACAGTGGCAATGATCTGTAGGTTGTCATGAAGAGAGCGCATAGTATGGCCCAGGCAGCATTGTCACGCCCTGCCTTGCAACTGTCATCATGGTCATGCATTGGTCCCAGACGTCGATCCACAGCTGTTCAGGTTAATTCTGAAGAACAGCAGACCTCCTGTGCAACCTCTTCCATTGAAAATTCTGAAACATTCCTTCTGGAATCCGAGCAGACCAGAAGTACAACTGTGATGGAGCTTCCTGTATCTTCAACCGAGGGAGTCACGTGGAACACAGAAATTGATCAATCTTTTGCAGATGGGATTAACATCCATAATGGCCTGGATCCCAATCTTGATGACAGTGAACATGTGGCCTATGGACCTGAAGACCGAATGACGGAAGTTGAGATGTGGCAACAATTAGAGCATGAACTGTATGATCAGTCTGAAGGGGAAACTGATGTCGCTAAGGAGATTAGGGAAGAAGAAGCAGCAGCCATTGCTGAGACAGGTCAGAGCTCAAGTGCAAGCTCTGTTCCAAACACAAAGGAGGTGCACCGATTCTTTCCTCCTGGAAAAATAATGCATATAGTTACTCTCCCCTCTGAGGAAGTCGACCGTGAAAGTGACAGCGACACATTGAGTGAGGAACATAATCAACCCAACGATACAAAGGTTGGAATTTTTCTCACTCCTAGATCATTGTACAGTAAAATAAGGCTGTCACAAACTATGATCAGTGATCATTTCATGCCGGTTTATAGAAGGCAGATAGAGAAACTAATTAGGGATCTTGAGAATGACGATGCTTGTGACAAATCAATGGAATCCTGACCATCATGTTGTGAGGTTCAGTGGATGTTGGATTCGTATATGGCATGAAAGAGAAACTCGAGGTCAGGCCTTTGTCGCTTGTACTGTAGCAATTCTTTTTCTTCCATTTTTCATGATTGTAGAGCTTGGGATCAATGGCTGCAGAATCCTCAGGGGTTGCTTACTGATGAGTTTCTCTTTAGCTAGACCTTGACACAGCCTTGAAGGTGTTGATGTATATATATCATGAAAGATTTTTTATTCCTTAACAGAACATTTGTTAGCTACAGGAGGCCAGATGTCTAAATCAGCCAAAAATTTTGTTACAGTCCATCTATTTTTACTTGTGCATAATTGAATTAATACGTCTCTTAAAAAGTAGTAATAAATAAAATGACTGTTTTCCTATGCAAATATTTATTTTTAGTAGAAACGGGACAAATAAAAACAAACAGAAGAGTACTTTTACTTTAGATTGTGATCAAGTGATGATTGACTTAAGAGCAATATGCAATTATTGATGTGAATTTTTCATTAAGCAACAATTATGATTGTAACAACGTGAACCCCACTGCCTCATTAATTGCGATTTACGTCCCAAATTTCCCTTATCATTTGAGTGCAATACTTGGTCAAAATGCGACCACTATTCAAGTTGTGGGTCGTTCTATATGTCATTTTCAATCATGTCTTTTTAAAAGTCACTATAATAAAATTTTATCGGTGATATTTGAAATTTCATGATATTAGTAATCATGAGTGCTGAAAAATAATTATTTGTAAATTTTAATCCCGTCACATATAAAAAAGGCATTCCAAAAACAAAATATTATATCACAAGGCTTAAATGTGACATAGCTCGCAATTTACGTGAGTGATATATATGATGGCATAAAGAATTTTTTTTAGATTAATTCATGTAGATTATTCTACTGTACAAAAAACTGTGAATTAGTGTGTGTGTATTTTTCATGTCTATCATTAATATCTAGTCCTATAAAAGAATCTTTGTGAAGGTGAATTAAATCATAGAAAATAAAATCATCAGATATTTCTGGAACATACACTAATAAATACTCCATGTGTGGGTCATTTTTGCTGACTAATAGTACAAGACAGTCCGTCACATTTTATATTCTCTTCTATCTTTCTACTCTATTAATTTGTTCTTGATATTAATTCTTCCTTTTTGAGTAAACTTTTCACATTATTTATCACCAACTATATACATTTATTTGATTCAAGCTCTTGAATTTATAATTAAATTTGGCAAAGGATCATAAAAATACTGGTGGTCTTCTTTATTTAATAAATGAAAAATTCAAGTCCTTCCCAAAAGTATAAATACTTTTGATGAAAAAAGGCGTTTCATTTATTAACTTGTATACGTGACTCTATAATGATAATCCAATTTAACGTAATTAGTTTATCCTTATTATACATTATCAACAATGAATTAATGGAATAGCAGGAATTTTCATTTTTTTTTAGAGTTTTTTGATTAATTAATGTTGTTGTTTCATTAGGTAGAGTGTGAACAATGAATAAAAATGACAGGCACGTGGAAGGAGAATTATTGACTAATAATAGGTTATGAATAAAATAATAGACAGATGTTACATCTTTACTCAATTTCAATTTAGAACTTTCTGGATGAAACTAAAAAGATTTATATATATTGTCTCAGTAATTTGTTACCACGTGTCCCTTATCACTTCCAATATTATTGCTCCTTAATTTTGGCTTTATATTAGCTCACCTCATTAAAACAAAACTCCAATGGGCAAAGATAACGACATTCTTAAAGAAATAAATATAATGTCTTTTTTCTTAATGACTATATTTAGGTGGACACAAGTCTGAAAAGAAGGAAAGATTACATATAACAAGAATTCTTAAAAAACATGTACATATTAATTTTAACTCCAATACAAAATATACAGATTGAATGATCATGTAGTTGGTGGTTAAAACGCATATTCCGCATTATATGCGCTAAATTGAAAAGAAAAACGTTTCTATATGATGATGTGAGGTCACTTATGACAACCATGACCATGCTGGGCCAATAATTTTAATTTGAATTAAGATTATTTAGTGCTTATCAAATAATTAAATATCGGGAAATTGCACACTTGAAACATCTTAAATATGTATAAAATAGTCATGCATCAATCAAATTCGATCAATATAAGAAATTTATTCGCCCTTCTATCCACCCTATCTATTCACATAGAGCGAATATTTGAAGCGTGGATGATATAATAATTAATATGAATGCTCAATATTAGTTAAATAATAAAAGATTAGATCAATCTGACTATTTGCTCTATAACAAAAAAAGAACTCATGAAGAAAACAACTCATGATAGAGAGCACCAAAGAGAGAGAACAATTCGATTCATCCCCTAAACCAATTCAAGGATCTAAGAAGAACTTCTATTATAGAGATGAACTAATTTATCCACTTATTGACGAAAGCCATGAGTTCACTACTACTTGCTCCATATTAATTAGGGTTTAGTAAACTTAATTATAACAAAAGGATAGTCTGATGCACTAAAGCTTCTAAATACGTAAAATTCGAAGAAGAGTTTGATCAGAAGGATCTATTGTACATAACCCTTACCTTGGAAACATCTCTGACAGAAACAAAAGGTAAAACTGCATATAAAATTTGATATTTATCTTCAAATTGAATAATTAATTTATAAAATAGAAGTAATTCATCATCATTTGGTCAAGATCAATCTAAACCAACCCATAATATTATACATACGATTCAACATAGGGACGTAAAAAATGAGGTCCGATCAACTTGTTTCAGCCTAAGATAATAAGCTCATGAGCTTGGTCTTACTTCACCATCGAGAAAGGAAGGAAGACTTCTATCTCTAAGTTTAACTCAAACGTAGCTCTCTTTTATTTTGGGGTGTGTGAAGCAGTGTCAACCCAAAATATACAAGAAGACTTAGCTTTAACTCTCTGAAAAGAAAGTGATTCAGCCGTGATAGACCCTTGTGATCGAGGTTCTTTCCTAGATTTTACACATAACAAAGCTCCAGTGCACTGAATTGTCCTTTTCTAATCGTTTTGTGTTGAGAGGTATATAAAGAGACATTTATTGTCAATGTATGCAGTCACTGATAGATGATATACATAAAACTCCACATCCCATGTTAGCTATATTTGTCCTCATCTAATTATTGGAAGAAGAAGCCTCTGGATTTAGACACTATGCTCTTCAATTAACTTCTATATACAGCTAGTTGAAAGACAAGACATTTTGACGTGATCAAAATTTACTAACTAGGGGAACATATATCGATATAGGCCCTTTCAAATTTGTGTCAGAACACATTTTGTCTTTCGTGCTTGATTATTTAATTTCCTATATCATAAATTGTTGCATAAAAATATTTTGATATATGTGATAGACCTATATCTATGTTATTATCAAAATGAAATTCACCAAAGAAGCATGAAAAAGGTGATTAATGTCCTAGTCTAAATACATAGCCATGTGATCAATTGATTGATCGATGCATAAAAATGTCTTCTTAGAGCATTCTTTTTCATCATTCCCCACTTAACCATTAATAAAGATGAGAGGAGTCTTTTCTTGTATTCTTCCATTTAATTAATTATTTGTTGTTTGATAAATTTACTGAACAGATTAACCTAGTAATTGTGTGATACACAAAGTTCACTACGGGAGTTTTAGCACTTCCTATCAAACGAGACTATTTTTTCATAATATTTTTTTTTATTGTATATCGATTCTTTCTAAAGGAAATCTCTTACTTTTTGGATTTTATATCTTTTTTACTCTATATATGTGGCCACCTAATATCTTTGAGGGTGCTACCCAAAATATATATATATATATATATATATCTTTGAGGGTTTACTCACCCTATTTAAATTATTGCACACGTGTTTTTATTTATAGTTTTTATAAACTTTAACAATAGTGATAAATCCTGTGTTATCACAAAAGTAGGGTATGTTGAGACTGATGGAATATACGTAGAATTTATTTCTATCTTTATGAGATTGAAAGTTTGTTCTGGATTGACTCTTGACAACTCTTTTTTAAAATTAAAACTTGAGACCAACAATGTGAACAAGCTCACACACAACTTTAGTTCTTATAAAAGTACATAACAATAAATCTTTCTTTTTATGCCGCATAACTTCTATAGTTTTATATAGCTCAAATGAAAGATTGAAATTAAAAAGACTTGGCTTGTAGCTCATAGTTGGACGTGTAGGTTTAGTGATTTCTATTTTTTGGTAACTATTGCTCTTTTTTTCACTTCCTTTTTACTTATTATTATGAAGTGGGGTCGTTTTCACAAGCATTCCTCCCCATCCCCTTCACTCAAACAAATTTAAAAAATGAACAAAACGATAGATGGTTTTCTTTGTTCACTTGGTCCATGCACTACAAGTAAAATAAGAAAAATAAAAGATATATGAATGCAAGTCGTCCAACGGTCATTATCATTGAGGATATACTACATATTGTATGTCACATTCCAGTTTCCTCTTGGCCTATAAAAATAACAATATTGGCTAAGTGGTCAACTTTTGTTGCGTAAGTTTCACTATTATTCATATCCAATAATATACGACTCCAGCTGGCCATCTAGTCATCCACCATAAGTCCACGACCAAGGAGAGATATTTTTTTTTAAATATATATTGAAAAATAAGATACAATTATTTGTGGGAACCGGAAAAGCCATTTCTATTAACTTTTTTTTGTTGTAAGTTTAAGGTTTTTTTTATGGTCTATTTTTTTTAAAAAAATGTTTCTTTTAATATATAGTAAGTTTTTAATTTTAATATTCTAAATTATAAATTTATCACGGCACAAGATTTAAACGACTACAGAAATATATAATTTAAAATCATGAATTTTCATGAATTCTGTGTTTGATAAAATAACGACATTTGAATTAAGACCCAAAGAGTATTATTTTTGTCTATCAGGTCAGACTAAATTCTGATTCCCGCGAGGAGTTGGCATTATTGGCGCATGATTTAGCTGCGGCCACCTAATAAATCAGCTTTCAACTTCCAGCCTAGCACTAGCCTAGTTGGAATATATTGTTCTATCATGAGTTGAATTTTGTCTGATTTATGCTAGTAAGTTGCGACTATTTTTGAGGATTATATAAGAATACGATAATATTTGTGAAGAGTTCGAATAATAAAATAAAAAATAAAAGTAACAAATTGCAAAGCGTACAAAAATAATATAATTGCAAATCACATAAAACAATATTTTTGCCTTTTCAAATGTTACAATAAGTACTCCTTTTATTTCAGATTAACTTAATTTATGAATTAATGTACACATATTAAAAAAAATATTTAAGGACATAATTTAATTATACTTTTTACTATTGTCCTTTATGAAATCATAAATATAACTTTGTAATAGTGTAATTTATCTCATAAAAAACATAAAATTTTATTAAAGAGCAAATATAAAAAAAGTTTTAAATATCCATCTTGAACTTTGAATAATTCAATTATTTTAAAAAACTCAAAAAAAACTTCAAAAATTAAGAAATAGAGTGAGTACCATCAAAGGTTGTGAACTTGTGGAGGCTTGATACTTATGATCCCTTTGTTTTTAATTGGATTTCAGATTTGAGTACTTAAAATGAAATAGTAATTAATTTTTAATGGGAAGAGCTTTATATGATAGTAACAGTTTATCATATGATATCGGACACCAAGACATAAATCAAAGAAAAATATCTAAATAAATAAACAGAAATACATATTGTTGTTATATAATTTATGATGAGATTGAAAGCAAGTAGAGTAAGAAATAAGA
>DF361473.1:14599-45379 GCA_000787875.1 Solanum virginianum | reverse complement strand
CTTTGAGTTAGAAAAATTCCCTTCTTGCTTCTGTTTACTTCTACTCCCAGAAAGTATTTAAATGGGACCAAGTCCTTTGTATGAAATCTGGTATGTCAAAAAGATTTAAGGGAAGAGATTTCCACATGATCACTTCCTGTGATGGCAATGTCATCAACATACACAATAAGAAGGATAATGCTAGATGTTAATTGCCGTTAAAAGACTGAGTGATTACATTTGCTTATTTTCATCCCAAAATCTTGAACAACCTCACTGAATTTTTCAAACCAAGCTCGAGGACTTTGTTTCAATCCATACAAAAACTTCTTCAAATGACATACTTTTCCATACTTCCCCTGAGCAATAAAAATAGGTGATTGCCCCATATACACTTCTTCTTGAAAATCACCTATCAAGAAATGCATTTTTAATATCTAACTGATGTAAAGCCAATTCTCAAAAGCAGCTAAGAAATGAACAAATAGAGAAAAGTGATTTTGGCAATCGGAGAGAAGGTGTATGAATAGTCCACCCCTTAAGTTTGAGCATACCCTTTAGCCATAAGTTTGGTCTTAAGTCTTGTCACTGAACCATCTGGATTGACTTTAACTTTGAACACCCATTTACATCCTATTGGTTTCTTCCCACCGGATAAATCCACCAAATCCCATGTATGATTTTCCTCTAAGGCATATATTTTCTCAAACATCGCATTAGACCACCCAAGATGAGTCAAAGACTCCTTCACTATTTTGGGTATAAAGATGGAGTCTAGGGAAGTAACCAAAGATCTAGATGTAAAGGATAAGCAATCATAGGAAACAAAATTAGCAATAGAATATGTAGATTTACAAGTCCTTGTACCTTAGCGAAGAGCAATAGGAAGGTCAAGATTTTCTGGAGGACCAGGTGGATGAAGATCTGATGATGAAGAGTTTGGTGCAGGACATGTATCACTAGTCTGTTGCCTCTTTGAGTAAACTTGAACAATTGGCGGTCTAGCTATCACTGATGTAGCAGGTAATGAAGGTACAATACACGATTGATGCTCAATACAAGGACCATAAGATGGATGAACAATATCAATTGATGGTACTAGAAGCACGAGTAACCTTATAGATTAACCATTCATCTTCCTCCCCCTGATTTGTAGAGATGAGAGGTGCATAGAAGAACGATATAGTCTCTAAAAACACCATATCATTAGACACCAAGTATTTTCCAAGTTTAGTAGAATAACATCAATAAACTTTTTAGAGAAGAGAATAGCCCAGGGAAATAGCCCAGAAAACACACTTTACTACTTTCGGATCCAACTTAATAACCGATGGCCGAATATCTCGAACATAACATGTGCTTCCAAATACCTTAGGTTCTACAGGAAATAGTAACTTATTTGAAAAAAACAAAGCTATCAGTCACATTAACAACGAGCACAGTAGATGACATACAATTGATCAAAAAATAAGTTGTAGAAACCGCATCTGCCAAAATTGTTTAGGAACTTTCATTTGGAACAAAAGTACTTGAGCTGTCTCAAGTAAATGCCTATTCTTTCTCTCAGCAACTCCATTTTGAGAAGGTGTATCAACACATAAAGACTGATGAAGAATACCATGTTGCATCATATATAACTAAAACAATTTTGACATGTATTCTTTAGCATTGCGACTTCTTAATATACATACTAAAACATCGAATTGAGTTGTAATTTCAGCATAGAAGGAACAAAATTGAGTGAACACTTCAAAATGACTTTTCATAAAATAAATCCAAGTCATTTGAGAGAAATTATCTATAAAATTAACATAATACTTACGTCCATTTTTGAAAACGACTAGACATGGTCCCCAAATGTCAAAGTGAACTAACTTAAAAGCCAACTTAGCCTACTTATTAACCCTTGAACTTAATGAGTTGTGATGATATTTTGCAAATCATCATGACTCACATTCTAGTGAAGAAATATTCTGAAATTGAGGAAATAATTCTTTAATACAGGTAAAGCAAGATGTCCTAATCGACAATGTCTTCAAATAGAGACACAACACTAGAGGCATGCAATGAATTAAGGCTCCCATTTATCAAGGATATAGAGATCATTAGATATATGTCCTTTACCAATTATCTAATTCATCTTAAGATCATGAAACAAACAATAATTAGGAAAGAATGAAATATAACAATTAAGATCTCTGGTGACTTTGCTAACAAAAACAAATTAAAGGCCAACTTTGGTGAACTTAATACAGATGACAAGGCAATAGAGACGGTAGGTTTCAAAATCCCAAATCTATTATTATTACATATTGATCGATCAGCTACAGTAATAAAATTGGGTGATTTATGTGATTGAAAACTAGGATAGACATTAGAATTATTTGTCATATAATTTAAGCCGTCAGAATCAATCACCCATTTATTTGAAGAGGTAATTAGACACATTTCATCTGACGCAGCAAAAATGTTAACTGAAGTGGATTCCTTCAGTGATTTCTTATATGGCATAAATGTAGCTAATTCATCTGTTGAAACAAACCTTAGTTCATCCCTCTTATATGTAGTCATATTTCCTCCCTTATTTTTTAGTAAAGACCAAAAATACCAACTATTGGAGAAGCCAATAATGGCTCCACACATAATATTCAGAAGGTTTCTAACACAACATATTTAGGACACCCAAGAATTTTAGATTTCAAAAATAGCAGAGAAGCTGGACAATATTGGAAGAATAGATGAACCAGCAAGCAAACACAAATCAAATATAATATAATCCCAAGCAGAAGCCAATAGTTACTGTCCCAACAAAATAGATTACAGATTCTCTATCTCAGAATTTACAAAAAAAGTAAACTGGAAGGCTGAACAATATCTCTATACGGTGTTTTAAAAATACCAGACCAAATTGGGATCCGTCAAATCTGATGAGATGACTCAAGAAAACAAATCCTAAACGATTATGTTGGAACACCCGAACAAGATCATTCTATTTCGGCCAATAAATACAAAGTAAGATTAGCCTTGAAACCAATCAAAATCAAAGGTCTACACTCTGATACCATATACAGGACAAGATATGGAGATAACTTATTTATTACTCAAAGAGAACAATAATATAAATACATGGAGAGGATAAGCTAACTATGGTAACTAAATATTCAAATCCCTTATGATCATCTACATTATCTATCAAACCCCTAACAATCAACTATATTATCTATTTACATTATTATATAGAATTTGTAATAAAAGTAAATATAATTTTCAACTGCTAAATGAGAAAGAACGAGAGAAGTCATTTTCTCTTCTTTCTGTTTTTTTTGGCCTTTTTAACACCTTTTTAAAATAGTAAATTATCTGTACATAGAGAAAAAAATAATAGCAGTTACTCTATAACTGCTCCTACTATAGTTACAACTTGTACAACTTCTTTTTAAGAATTTATTTATCCTTATCTTATCTCTACTTAAATATATCGGATCAGATCATTTATATGGACGATCAATGAGCCATGACTCACGATCTAAGAAATGACTTATATCTCCCACTTTACACATGATGGACAAGACCAAACGATTATGATATCAACAATAAACCCAATTCATACTATAAGTAGTTTGTGTGATCTGTGAGCATTAACAACTTACAAGCTCGACTATGAATCCAATCACATAAAGAAAGAATTTTCTTTTGATATAAGGATACTTTTCACAATACCTTGGACATTATCCACTACTTCAATAGTTACTTATTTCCTCTTATGAAGATGAACTCGAATTCAAGTTTAACTATATATATACAATTAAACTTTATAGTTATATGATTAGTGTATTATGTTTACAGGTTACATAATTCTTAACTTTAATACTTTTTCTTTTCTATTTGAATCTATTTTGTTACACCTTATAAAATTATCAAAATAACCCTAGATGAGAGAACGCTTGTATAATGCATCTTCCCAAACTTTTTAGCAAATCTGAGTTCGGATTCGTGATCAACACAAACAATTGAGTGGAAAAATGATGTTGGTTGAATTTTAGAGCAACCGGATCAAAAGATAATTTTTTGAGGAAAATATGCAATCCTAAAAAAGTGTGCGACTTGTCCGTATCGTGGCCATGTCATGGATTTGTACTTAACTGTAGTTATAATATTTTCTAAGAGATTAGAAAGTTGATCAAAAAAATTTCAAATAAATTTGTACTTGGCGGGAGCAAGTCCGCGATGCGGACCTGGTTCACCGTAGTGTAAAAGTTTTAGTTTTTTGAGAGGCACTCTACACTTTTTTCTACTTCTCCTAATTAACCCACGACTAATATGTCATTTCTTTAGTCTCTTACGCTAGAACTAAGTGAGGACTTTGAGCGAAGAAGAGAGAAAAAAGGGCTAGGGTTCAAGGGATTCAAGCCAGCTCTTGCTTATTGATTGTCCATCTCATCCCAAGTATGTAAGGTTAAACTAGAGTATGTGATTATTCTTCCATGTGCCTTTATTGATTATAATAAAAAGATTATGAAAGTATGGAGTCCCCATGTATGTTTCTTTGAAGGTTTTCTTGTAAACTATATACTCTATGTATTTACATGCTTGATGATCATCATGAACTTGATTCACTGAATAAATATTTTTACATAAGTTATTTCATACACCCTAGATATTATTTAATAAAATATTTTCATGAATGAACCTAGAGGTTGAGTCTAGAGCTTTGATTGTATTATTGTGATTGTGATTATGATTGAGCATGATGATGATGTTCATAGAATTTGATGGTCCTGAGAGTCTTCATAATTGAACTCAAATGATTGGTCTAAATTGATAGTTCTTTAAATGATTGTCTAAACTTTTCTTGAAAGATATGTTTGAGAACTGATACGATGGTTAATATGCTGAAATAGAGTCCTTCTGAGCCTCATGATTGGTTTGATTGAGATTGATTATTTTGAGCGTTGATTCTTGAGAGAAGTATTAAGCATCGAATTGAGTAAGAGTGAGTCCAACTTGAACTCATCACCAAATGTAGGACAAGATGGAAATTGTTAAGTCAGATGTTCCTCTTTATAGGTCCCTGAAACAATAGAAGACTTGATTGATAGATTGGATCCATGATTGGTCGATTCATTCTTCATCCTGATAAGTTATTGAACAGTTGTGGCAACATCAATGAGATTGTTGTACGATCAATGGCTCATAAGTTATTATTTTTGGATAAAAAAAACTCTCATCTAGGTCTTAATAGTACTCTGATCGAATTGGACTATATTGGATTTGATTATGTATGATTGGTCATTGTCTAACTATATCCTTACCTTAGACTTTTGACATCCTGATTCATTCCTTAACCTTCTGATTTAAGTTATCTGAGTTAATGTTCTTCTACTATTATTTATTTCATTCTGCCATTTTACATACTCGCACATTCCATGTACTAACGTCCATTTGGGTCTGTATCATTTAATAATGCAAATACAAGTACTAAAGATTATCAATAGGTGCACTGTTAAGGATCTATTGCAATCAGCTGATTTGGTGAGTCCTCCTCTACTTTCAAAGGATACACATTTACACTTTAATTTGGCTTGATTTTAGCACTTCATTTCTTTGCAATTGAGGTATCTATGGCCTGCCATAGTACCATCTAGATAGTTTAGATAGACCTTCATAGACCAAATTGTCAAGATGTGATTAGAGATTATTATTTGGGCTAAAAATAGTTTCTTTTTCACTAGCCTTACTGATTTTATTTGACCATATATAATTGAGGTTTTCCACCTTTCATTATTTTTAGTCTATCACTAATATGTTGAATTTGATTGAATGAATGTGATGAGGCCAAGTGGTTCACTTGGGGACTAGAAATAGTCTCTGAGTACCAGCCACATCTAGGGTACCTTCTCAGGGCGTGACAAACTTGGTATCAAAACACCACGTTCAAGAGTCATAAGAAGTCTAAGAAGCCATGTCTAGCAGAGTCTTGTTTATGGATGTATTGTGCATAACACTTTATAAGCAAGAGGATATAGGAAATTAGGAATTTTTTACACTTCTTTCACATTTAGATTCGTGTTATAGAGTTAAATCTATGAAGGCTCTCCTCTATTTCGTGCATTTGCATTTTGAGTTTAGACTATGCCTCCAAGAATAGCAGTCAGACCAATTAGGGGCAAAGGATGCACAGACATAGGCTGACACCTCAAATGCTGAGCTTCATTAGGCCATCCAGACTTTGGTGTAGGTTGTGACAATATTGGTTGCTAGATAGAGAGTAGGCAGATAGGATGCTCCAAACACATCCAATGTTCGTGAGTTCTTAAGAATGACAACTTAAAATTGTTGAGGATGCTCCAAACACATCCAATGTTCGTGAGTTCTTAAGAATGAACCTTTTTGAGTTCATAGGGTTTATACCCAATGAGGACTTGGAGAACTACATTGATGACCTTTAGAAAGTGTTTCCAATGATGCATGTGGCTGAGGTTAATAGAGTTGAGTTGGCTGCCTACCAGCTCAAAGGTGTTGTCAGACTGTGGTTTGACCATTGAAAAAAGGATAGAGGAGAGGGAGCCCTAGTTGTGACTTGGGCCGAGTTTTTGATGAAGCCTTCTTGGGGCGCTTCTTCCCGAGAGAGTTAACAGAGACCAAGGTAAGAGAGTTCTTGAATTTGAAACAGAGATAGATGATTGTGCAATAATATGGTCTCAAATTTATCTAGTTGTGTCGCTGTGTTTTGAATATGGTTGCAGATATGAGAGGGAGAATGGTTTTGTATGTTTATATACCGAACAAAGGGCCGAAGAAAGATAGGACAGGAGAAATGCTTGTGGATGATATAGATATTGGAAGCTTAATGACTTATGTACAACAAGCTGATGAGGAGAGGCAGTAGGACAAGGAAAGAGTATAAGAATAATAAAGCAAAGACATATCCATGAGGTTGGAAAAAGAGGGAATGGGAACAGTAACAAGTTTCAGTCATGGCCAGTGCCATCATCTGCTAGTGCACTTGCATCCGAAAGCTGGAATGAATAGAGGTCCCAAAATCTTAGAACCTAGGGATCTCAACAATGTCGGCCAAACTACACCTCCTTTTTAAAGTTATAACCGGTCGCTGTCAAAATATATAGCCTAACCAAGGTTAGAGTTGAACTCACAAGGAATATGGTCAGACTTGGAATAATTACAAGCAAGTCGAATGAATTAACCTACTTATCTCCTAAAAGGGGAAAGGGTTGTAATTGCAAGAAATAAACCTAAATTAGAAGCAAGTGTTGCGAAACTAGTGAGAGAAGTAACTAGGGTATTGTGTTCACCAGGAATTCTTAATTTACTACCACCAGATAATTGTAATCTTTTTTACTGTGTAGCATGCAGAACAATAAGTTAAGTTTACCAAACCCTTTGATCTAGGCGAGAGGTAAATTTTACTACATGATTTCATTCATCCCCGCAATGTAACATTACTAACCCTTACCTTTTGTTCCAGTACAACCTCCCCTTGATCCAGTTTGGTTGATTAGACAAGAGGGATCACATCGAATTTTGTTAATAAATCTCTTTTCCTATTCATTACTACCTTGATCCGGTTAGTAAGAATTAGGCAGGTTCTAACATTGGCCACCATTAAAAAGCACTCATAGTGAAGAGAATTAATTAATACATGCATGTACACTTTCGAAGAATTACAGATTATCTGGTTTTACCTTGTTAGTTCTTCATGGTTCCACAACCCTAGTTGTGGATTTAGCTATGGATAATCATTGTAGATGAAAGAATCATGGTATAGAATATCATAATTAAACACTTACAATGATGAAATTAAGAACAAGAAACCTAAAGTTCTCCACAAGAAATCACAATATATTGTTTTCAATGTAAAAGTCACAAATTATGAAATCACAAAAGTGTTTCTCAGTTCTCTTGTACGTATCTCCATCTAAAAGATGTAAAAAACCTATTTATAATAATAAAAATACAAATCCAAAATGGAATAGAAAAGTTGGATTCGACATCTTCTATGGACTGGGTTACAACCCGTATAAAGATCCATGGCCCGTACTTGGGCTTCATATGCTGCATTCTTCAGAAACTGGCTTCCAATCTACGAGACCTTCCTATGGGCCGTGTTCAGACTTACAGCCCGTATAGGATTTCATCTGAAAGCTCTTCAGTAACTCTTCAAACTTTGATCCTCTAGGCACGAATCCAATCCACGACTCGTGAAAACTTCTATGGCTCATCTAGCAGTTTGTGGATGCAACTTTTGAAACTAGGCCTTTCACTGAATCTCACTCATGAAACCTCCCTACGACTCGTGGAAGTATCCATGGCCCATAGAGTATGTCGTAAGTTCGCAAAAACTTAACTTCTGCAGACTTTTGCTTAAAATCATGCCAAATCCTGTAATCCTGCAAAATAAACATAAAAACACATCAAACCTACCAACATCGCTTTGAGAACACTCAAAATTTTAAGTTTTAAGCATCAAAATTGTTGTATTTTCACAGCACGTCAATATCCTCAACTTAAAATTGTTGCTTGTCCTCAAGCAACGGACTCAATCTACGTCAGTAATATAGCAGCACATAGAACTCAATCTAAGGGCATACACTATCACTAAATTAAGCACAGATACCTACATTAACTCATTAACGCATATCAGATAGTCATCAAACAAACTAATACAGATCAATATATGTGGCACTGAAACTATGACAAGCAACGTAACCATAGGTAATCAATAATCACTAAATTTGCATAAAATCAGTAGTGTAATGCAAGTGACCTCACAAAAGAAGCCCTATATCCCACTCATGATAGCATTTTCAGATTTGATACTTGGGACTAAACAAAATCATTCACTTAAAATAGATATTCAAACACTGTGCTTAATACCAGATGCTTGCCCCTATACTCATAACTATGATCTTCGACTACTTGGACTAGGATCACTATAGGACCTTCTTGGCTTGTATCGTAGGCTCAAGGGGATTTGGTATGATGTTTTAGGAACATAGTGACTAATGGCCATCCTTGACACTGTGTTATTCTACACTGTTACCTTATCAACACTATTATTTTCACTCATTCCTCCATTCTCCTATTTTAAACTTTTTTGGATGCCTTACTCATATTTTTAGCTCGTTCCCTCTTATTTTCACATTCTTTTTCTTATTAGCTCATGATTTAGGCATCTATTCATCTTTCTTGCACCCATAGCATATTGTCTCTTTTGTTTGTGTATCACTACCTTCAACCCTAATTAGTGTGATTTCCCTTATACTAACAACCCTTAACTTAGGCTTTTGGCCTAAGTTGAGATGCACAATATCCATCCTATGAACGAGGGCCACTTTTGATAACCACCCTCAACTTAGGCTTTTTGTCTCAGTCAAGGTGCATAATATTCAAGGAAGGAGTAAGGCCAAATTCAAGATTGCACATTCAACAAGGCTCAATTACTTAGGTGTTTACCAAGAAAAGGGCATATGAAAAGATCAAACATTAGGATCAAGGGATACATCAAGCATTTGGTTGGTTATTTCGGCTAAGTGGACTAATATAAACAATGACCTAAGTTCCTTTCTTAATCAACTAACCAACAATCTTAGTCAGAGTAACAGGGCAAGTTCTAAATCGAAACACAGTATAAGAATTTTGCAAAGAAGCTGACATACACTTGGAATGAATTACACTAGCAACATAGACTCTCAGATTATGCTTTTCATTAAAATTAAATCTCACTTATCAGAACAAGCACTGTCAGTCATTGATGTCACATGGTTGTTATCAAAACTACCTAACACAGAAAAATTTGATGGGTATCATTCTTCACGAAACTAGCATAAGTCACAGACTTTGGTACAATATGCTACTAATACTACTTACACATCTGAAATGTGTCAGTTCAATAGAAAATAAATATCCTTAGGAAAAGAACACAGGAAAGAAAACCTCTCAGACTCAAAATTTAGATAGTTATAAGCCATGGTTACTCAGACTTCATCGAGGCTTATAACTACCCACACCCCATCGAAAAGAGTTTGCATTATTCTCAATGTAACAAAAATATAACTAAATCAAAGTATAAGTGTCAAAATGAATGTACCTAGGCACCTAAGCACCAGTCTCCACCTTGGGTTGCCTCCCAAGCAGTACTTTATTTAATGTCGTGGCACGACTTAGACAACTTGGAACTCAGACTTCACCAAGTATCCATGCTTCCACCATTCGTACTTCTTTAATATTGCTAAGCTTGACTCTTTGGCTATTTACTTTGAATTTTGTGCTATTTCTCTTTTCTAACTCAACAGCCACATAGTCAAAAACATGTGAAATCTGAAAGGCCCCAACCATCTAGACTTCAGTTTCCCAGGGTACAATTTCAGTCTGGAGTTATATCATAAGACCAAATCCCTTTGTGCAAACTGACAATTCTCAATACGATGATCATGCTACAGTTTCATTCTTTACTTATATAGGACTGAGCTCTCATATGCTTTCAAATGAAACTCATCAAGTTTGTTAAGTTGGCTTAGTCTTGAGTTAGCCGTATCATTCCAATCCAGATTCAACTTTTTGAGAGCCCATATCTCCTTGTGCTCAATCTCTACTAGTAAGTGACAAGCTTTATCAAAGACAATTTAGTATGGAGACATACCTATGGGAGTCTTAAATGCAGTCTAGTGTGCGCCATAATGCATCATCAAGCTTTTGCAACTAGTCAGTCCAGCTTGCACTCATAGTCTTGGACAAAATTTGTTTGATTTCATTATTTTACACCTCAACTTGCCTACTCATCTGTGGATGGTAGGGGGTTGCCAACCGATGCTTTACCCTATATTTCTCAAAAAGAGCTTTGAATAACCTATTGCAAAAATAGGAACCTCCATCGCTGATGATTGTCCGGGGTACCAAACCTTGAGAAGATATTTCTTTTCAGGAATGTTGTGAAACTCTTGCCTTCATTATTGGGAAGAGCCACTGCCTCCGCCCATTTTGATACATAATCCACAACCACTAGAATATACTTATTCCCATGAGAGTTAACAAACAGGACCATGAAATCTATCCCCCAAATGTTGAATAATTCAATCACCATAATAAGGTTTAGAGGGAGATCGTACTTGTGGGAAACACCACCTTCTCTCTGGCAGCTGCGACAAGCCTTAGCATAGTCATGGGCATCTTGGTGGATGGTTTGCTAATAGTAGCCACACTGCAAGATCTTATGTGTTGTTCGAATTCCACTATGATGCCCGTCCATCAAGGATGAATGGCACGCCTCTAGGATACTCATCATTTTGACCTCAGGAATATAGTGATGAATAATACCATCTACAAAGATGCAAAACAAATATGGATCATCCCAAAAAGACTTCCTCACATCAGACATAAACTTACGGTGTTGGTGAGTAGTCAAGTTCGATGAGATAATATCATTAACCAAATAGTTTGCATAATCTGCAAACCATGATCTCAAGTTATAAGATGCTACTAGTACTCTCTCATCAGGGTGAATAATCAATTTCCACCTCATTGTCAAACATTGCTATGAACTCATCCTCTAATCTGGATAGGTGTTCTGCAACTTGATTTTCAGTCCCTTTTCTATCAATCACATCAAAGTCGAGCTCTTGAAGAAGAATTACCCATCGGATCAGTCTCTGTTTTGCATCCTTCTTCGCTATTAAGTACTACAATGCTGAATGGTCAGTATGTATAATGACTTTGGTTCCCAAAAGATAAGACCTAAATTTCTCGAATGCAAAGACCACCTGCAAGTAAATCCTACTCCGTGACAGTGTAGTTTTTCTATACTATATTTAGGCCTTTACTAGCCTAATAAATGGGATGTAGTATCTTCTCTCTATGTTATCCCAACACCATACCAAGTGTGACCCCGCTTGCATCACACATGATCTCGAAGGGCTTTGACCAATTTGGAGCAACTACGATAGGTATTGATATCAACTTTTGCTTCAACCCTTTGAAAGCTTCCAAGCATACATCATTAAATGTGAACTTAGTATACTTCTCAAGGAGTTTGAACAAAGGGTGTGCAATCTTTGAGAAGTCCTTTATAAAGCGCCTATAAAAACTGCATGGCCTAGGAAACTTCTCATACCTTTGATTGATATAGGTGGGGGAAGCATCACAATCACCTCCATTTTGGCTCTATCTACCTTAATTCCTTTTATGGAGATTCTGTGCCTAACACAATGACTTCCTTCACTATGAAGCGACACTTTTCCCAATTAAGAACTAGACGACATTCTTCACATCTCCGAAGTATTGCATGCAAATGCTTCAAGCAATCTTCGAATGAGTCTCCGACCACACTAAAGTCATCCATGAAAACCTCAATAGTGTCTTCCACTATGTCTAAGAAAATGGACGTCATGCATCTCTGGAATGTTGTTAGTGCATTACATAACTCGAATGACATCCTTTTAAATGCAAAGGTGCCATAGGACATGTGAAAGTCATTTTCTCTTAGTCTTTTAGAGTAATGGGGATCTAATTGTAGCCCGAGTAACCATCAAGAAAGCAATACCAGCCTTTTCCTACCAAATGATCTAGCATCTGGTCCAGTAATGGAATAGGGAAGTGGTCTTTTTTAGTTGATGCATTGAGCTTCTTGTAGTCCATGCAAACCCTCTAACATGTGACTGGTCTCATAGGGATCAACTTGTTGCTAGCATTTGGGACCACGATGATACCTTCCTTCTTCGAAACATACTGGACCAAGCTCACCCATTCACTATCAACAATGGGATATATCACACGTGTATCCAACCATTTGATGATTTTCTTATATATGACCTCTTGCATAGATGGTTTTGTTTTTTAATTTTAATGACCCTTAAGGGGGTCAAGGTTCAACAATGTTACTCCTATATGTTTCAACAAGGACAAGGTGTTTAATACCACGATACAAGGAGTTCCAGGTGCTCAAGCCTCTCCAAATTTTAAGAAGTGTGGAAGACTCTAATGTATGCTTAAAGTGTGGCAAACCTGATCATCATGCTATAGAATATAGAGGTGGTGATGCTAGGCCTCAAGGCCAAGAAGTCTAAGGGGCTAAGCCCAAGGAGGTTCTCAATGCACCAACCAGTTATATGCCTTGCAAGTTCGATAAGAAGTGGAAGAGCCTCCGAATATAGTCACTAGTATGTTGAAAGTTTTCAATTTTGATATGTATGCATTGTTAGACTTGGGATCTTACTTATATTTTGTAACTCCTTTCCTTGTGAATAAATTCAATGTATGTCCTAAAGTCCTTCTTAATTCATTTGAAGTTTGTACTCCTCTAGGTGATTCGGTTGTTGCTAGAAGGGTCTATAAAGGTTGTCCCATTGTTATCTTGCATAAAGTTGTCCCTTGTGATCTTATAGAACTTACCATATTAGATTTTGATCTCATTCTTAGGATAGAATAGTTATATGCCTCCTATGCTTTTACTGATTATCGAACTCGTAGAGTCAAATTTCAATTTTCAAATGAGCCTATTCTTGAATAGAAGAATAGTCATTGGTTGTGTAAAGGTTGATTTTTTTCCTATATTAAATCCCATATATGATTTCTAAGGGGTGTATCTATCATCTAGTGAGGGTCAGGGATGTCTTTTTTGAGGTTCCATTACTTGGGTCTGTTCCCATCGTCAAATGAGTCCCCTGACGTCTTTCTCAAAGAGTTTCTCAATATTCCTCATGAAAAGAATATAGATTTTGGCATAGACCTTCTTCTCGATGCTTAACCTATCTTTATTCCTTCTTACTGAATGGTCCAGTAAAGTTAAAGGAATGATTGAAGGATTTTTTGGAGAAGGGTTTTATTAGACCAAGTAGGTCTCCATGGGGTGCTTCGATGTTGTATGTTAGGAAGAAAGATGGGTCACTGCAGATGTGCATAGATTACTGGCAATTAAACAAGGTAACTATAAAGAGTAAGTATCAACTTTCAAGGATAGATGACTTTTTTGACCAAATTCCAAGGGGCTAGACACTTCTCCAAGATTGATCTTCGGTTTATCCATCATCAACTAAGAGTGAAAGAGTATGATATTGCCAATATAACTTTTTGAACAAGGTATGATCATTTTGAATTTATGGTAATGCCATTTGGTTTGACTAATGTTCTGGTGATATTTATGGACCTAACGTAAGGCATTCTAGCCCTATCTTGATGCTTTTGTGGTTGTTTTCATAGATAACATTTTGGTGCATTCCTGGAGTAGGGAAGAGCACATGAACCACTTGAGGATTGTGCTTCAAACCTTGAAGAAGAGGCAATTGTTTGCCAAGTCAGAAAGAGTGAGTTTTGGTTAGAAGAAGTGACATTTCTTTGGCATGTGGTGTTCGGTGAAGGAATCAAGGTTGATCCTAGGAAAACGGAGGTAGTATAGAATTGCCCTAGACTATCGACTCCGTCAAACATCAGGAGCTTTTTGGTCTATCTGGGTATCATGGGAGGTCTGTTGAGGGGTTTTCCTCTATCTTAGCTCCATTGACAAAGTTGACTCAAAAGAAAGTAAAGTTTGTATGCACGGATGAGTACAGGAAAAGCTTCCAAACCTTGAAAGATTGGCCAACTTTGGCTTCAATCTTGACTTTGCCAGAGGGTACTGAAGTGTTTGTTATTTATAGTGATATTTCATGGGTCGTTTTGGGATGTGTATTGATGCAACATAGGAAGGTGATCGCCTATACCTCAAGGTAATAGAATGTGCATGAAAGAAACTACCCAACCCATGATTGTGAGCTTGCGGTGGTTGCCTCTGCAATGAAAATTTGGCAACATTATTTTTATGGAGTGCATGTGGATATGTTCCTGCCATAAGAGTCTCCAATGCGTGTTTAGTCAAAGGGACCTCAACCTAAAGCAAAAAAGATGATTATAACTTCTAAAAGATAATGATATGAGAGTGATGTATCATCCATGTAATGCTAATATGATAGCCGATGCACTTAGTAGGGTGCCAATGGGCAGTGTGTCTCACATAGAAAAATGAAAGAAAGAGTTGGTGAAAGATGTGTAACTTCTAGCTCATTTAGGGGTAAGGTTGAGCAGATCTGATGAAGGTGGTGTTCTTATGCAAAATGGCTCTGAATCATCTTTGATAATTGATGTTAAGGCCAAGAAAGACTTAGACCCAATATTAGTAGAATTGAAGATATTAGTGGTAAATAGAAAATAGAGGTCTTTTCCCAAGGGAGAGATAGTGTCCTCTGCTATCAAGGGTGATAAATATGTTCCTAAAGTGGATGGCACAACCGAGATAAGTTTGAGTGAGGCTCATGATTAACAATACTCTATTCACCCAGGATCTACATGGTGTATAGAGATTTAAGGGAGGTGTATTGGTGGAAAAAAATGAAGAATGATATAGCCAAGTTCATGGTAGATGTCCAAATTGCCAACAAGTGAAAGTCGAACATCAAGATCCGGGTGCCCTAAATAAAGATATTGAAATCCCCACTTGGAAATGGACAGATGTCAACATGGAATTTCTTGTAGAGTTTTCCCATATAGAAGCAATATAACTCTACTTAAGTGATGTTGATACAATGACAAAGTTGGCTCATTTCCAATTGGTCAAGACTTCTAGTGCTTAAGAGTATGCTAAATTATATATACAAGATTTGGTGAAGTTGCATGGGATTCCATTGTCCATTATATCAGACCATGGTGCTTAATTCACCTCTCATTTTTTGAAGTCATTTAAAAGGGATCTTGGCACCAAGATAAAGTTGAGCACCACTGTCCATTCTCAAACCGATGGGCAAGTCTAGAGGAAAATTCAAATACTTAAAGACATGTTGAGGTCTTGCATGTCAGAGTTTAAGAAAAATTCAGATGACTATCTACCGCTTATTGAGTTTGCCTATAATAATAGCTATCACTCTAGAAGAGAAATGGTGTTGTTTGAAGCACTATAGGCCACTAATGGGCTAGTTCAAGTTGGTGAAATGATCTTGATAGGACTCGTCTTGATTATAGATGATATGTTCAAGGTGAGACTCATAAGGAAAAAGTTGAAGATGACTCAAAGTCTCCAAAAGTCAAATTCTAATATTAGAAGGACGTACCTTGAGTTCATGTCAATGATTGGGTTTATTTGAATGTTTTTCCCAAGAAAGATGTGGTTCAATTTGGTAAGAAAGGGAAATTGAGCCAAAGGTATGTAGATCCCTATAAAAATTTTAAGCAGGTTGGCAAGGTGGCTTATGAATTGGAGTTGCCAATGGAAATGTGTATGGTTTATCCAGTGTTCCATGTGTCTATAATGAGGAAGTTTGTGGGTGATTCGAGTTTCATAGTCCCTTTAGAAGATATGAGTGTGGAAGAAAATTTGGCTTATCAAGAGGTTCTAGTTGAGATTCTAGACTGACAAGTAAAGAAGCGGAGGAACAAAAAAGTTGTGTCTATCAAAGTCCTTTAGAGAAATCAACAAGTCAAAAGTGCATCACGGGGATGGAAGTGGATATGATAAAACGATACCCTCATCTCTTTCACTTTACTCAAGCCTAAGGTATCAAGTTACTCTTACCCAAAGACCTCAAATTACTTGCATTTCAATTTTCATATATATATATATATATATATATATATATATACATATCTACCAGTTGCAAAATCCCGTGCAATGCAAGTGCTTAATAGTTATTCACAAAATTATTCTTATTGATATAATTAAATGTTATTTAATTATTTTGTTAGATGTAAAATTAATATCCAATAGATAGTGTTAATGTTGATTTATTTTTAGTTTAATGATTAAATGATTTTTAAATTTTTACTTTAAAATAAATTATAATTTTTTCCAAATCTTGATCCCATATATTAAAGAATGTTTAAGTAGCAGTAACTGGGATAGAACCCAAGACCTATAGGCCATAAAAGAAGCCTTTAACCATCCAAACTAAACAGCTGCTTGCATCAACTTTTACAAAATGACGTAACATGACCATGATACAGGCAGCACACTGCCTCTTACTAAATAAGAGAATATGACCCGTCTTAAGAAATGCCCAACATAAAATCTTAATAGAAATCTAAAATTGCCAATATCAATGATCCAATTATTGAACATAGTTTAATTGTCAAATATATTGTTTATATATACATGTGAATATTATATTATTGGATGTTGAAATGAAATAATTGCGTACTTTAACATTTAGATATGTAGGAATACTAATTACATTAGTATATTTTTTTACAAAGTAGATAAAAATAAATATAGTAATAAATGCATTTTTCATGCTGTGATCAATTTGTTCCACACAATTTTAAATCAAAATTACCTGTTGCATTGAAATTGAAAATGGAATATAGTTTTAGAAAGTCAAAATTCAAAAATGCAAAAATTACGAAGGTGTAAAAATTAACTTAAAAAAATATAAAAGTCCATAGAAGCCTAAGATAATAATATATTACCTTGATATTATCTTGTTCTAAATAGAAGAGCTGATCGAATTTGTTTACCATTGTGCAGTGTTAAATTAAATTTTCTGTCTTAGTAGTAACAGTAATAAAGGGAAGTATAAGATACCAACCTGCAGCAGGAACCCTGTAATCCAATTTCTAGATGAATTTTCAGACTCGGTCATGCCATATGAAGCAAGAGAAAGCACAACTCTACTTGACAAAAAAGTAGAATATTAGCACACATGGTTATTTATAATATCACTGACACATAAGTCAGGTGCTTTCAAATAGTATGCAGAAGAATGTGTTGAGCAAAGGCGGGTGAGTTTCACTTTCATTGTAGCCTTATTGATACCAAGTGTAAAGATAACCTGAAGAAAAAAAATCAAATAACACCAACATACTTAATGAAATCTCACAAGTGGGTCTAGGGAGAATAAGATGTATGCAGACCATACCACTATCTCATAGAGATAGAAAAGTTATTTTGAAAAAAAAATGACTAAATAAAATTTAGGTCTTATATCGCTTAATAATTTTTCAATGAACTTGGCCAACTGATAGTTATAACATTTTGGGAGCATGAAGGGATTGTCAGGACCGATATGAATCAAGTGTTTATGCGAAAGCTAGCAAAGCAACCTCGAAAGACCATGAGTATGAAGATAAATGAGAAACATACCATAAAGAGATAAATATTTAACGTGGTTCGGTTAACCGACCTACATCCACAAGAGGAGATGAGCAATCCACTGTATAAAAGAGAGTACATAATATCGAGAGAAATAACCTCACCGAATCAATCGGAATATAAAGAGGTTCACACAAGTTGATTCACTATTTCTCTCCCTGTACAAAACTCTCAAGTCCTCATGGCTACATTGTGAATGCTACCAAACTAGAATGAATGAGTCTCTATTTATAGAGTCATAAACATTTTTCTACTAGAAAAAGGATTCGACAAATATGGAGAAATTCTATGATACCTCTTTCATTCTCTAAAGGAGTGTTGGTATCTACTCAGTTTTTTACTTTTGCATGTGAAGTACAAGTCCAGGATCATTTGGAACAGAGAACATTTAAGTTTCAAAACATGGTGCTTAAAAAATAAATATGACATTTCAACATAATAAATATGTAATGAAACACTCTAAAATAACATATAAGAACTTAAGAATTAGTATTATTCTCTATAATACAAAATCATGAGTATTGTATAAATCCGTAAGAAGGGAAGATACAAAGATCACAATTGAAGCAATATTAGCGATATGGATATTTCGATCAAGCTAAAGATAAAATGACTTTCTACTGGAAAGTTCTTTGGTAAGTTGCTCCTAGAAATTTTGCTGCTACAAACTCAGTAGAACAAAGACTATTTCATATAAGATAGACTCAAGCATATCATCAAACACCTTAATGCATAGTCCATTTCGAAATTTCAGCCAATTATACTATCCTAGATTATAGGGAAACTAAAACGATTATAGTGAAAATTTGAGCATTTTTTGAGTTTTCAATGATTGAAATTTTTTTAGGTGCAAGGCTTTTATATGAGAACCAATAGGTTTAGAGGCTTTTATGATTGCACTATAGTTTCTGTACTTGCGATCATCTACATAGAAAATTAGTACAATGATCATCTTGTGAACGACTTTTCTAGTGAATAAAAGAATAGTGATGGTCACTCTGTGTAAAGTCGGACACTAAAGTTGAAGTAAGTTTAGTGTTATATTGGTTTGGAGCTTGTTTAAGTCCATAGAGAAACTTAAGTAGCTTGCATGTCTTTTGTTTGTCACCAATATCACTAAATCTCTATGGAATAGACATAAAAATCCCTTTCATTCAGTTTTTCTTGAAAAAAAAAAAGCATTGTTGACATCCATTTGATGAATCTGTCAACTTCACAATTGTATGGAACAAACAAATAGACTAAACATAATTAAAAAGCTATAGCTGAGACGACGTAATTATTCTTACTCCATTAATCAGATCATCTCCGCGCTGCCTCGTATTCTTTAGTGTATGTTCACTCTTCCCATCTTCTTTGCTAGCGCTCCTCCTATTGTGCATGAGTAAGGGCAGCATCCTTCTGGAAATAGACAAGATTGTTTAGGCAGTGATGTCTACAGGACAAAATAATCATACTTAATTTTGAGGACTAACCCGTTTTTGCTCTTCCATCGTTGCCTTTATTAAAGAGTAGATAGGCACACCTGCAATAGCTATTGTAGTACCAATCCCAGTTTGAGTCGATATCTTGTTTCCTGCGAAGTTTTCAAACAATTAAGAACAGAACAAATTTGATATACCCGAGCGATAAATTGTGGGTGTTATAACACTTACCAAATACTACTATAGAGAAACCAATCACAAAGACCTGCTTCAACACATTTCCAACAACATGTGTAAGTGGCGCAACACGCTCTAAGGTGTTAGTAGCTATCTGCAAATGTTAAGATTTTATAAGCATGAACTCTTAATTGAGGAAACTAATCCATTCATTTTTACACACCTTGTGGCATACCTGATTATACAGATGATAGAACATCCCGATCCAAAGAAGGAAGCTTCATCGTCGAGAGGGAAACAGCCCGGATCACCAGCTAAGGCCCCTAAATGACCGCTCAGTGATAAAGGAGGTAGGGGTGCAGAGACAGCCAGGAGTAAAGACCCACTTTAGCAATGACATCAAGGAAACCATACTGCAGTAGTTGAGGTCCTTCAATCTGACATACCATATTGCACTTGTCAATTAGCTTAGTATCCCCAACTCCAAAGATAATAGTTAATGAGTTTTGTTTTCAAGTTCATACCTTCATAAGTATACACGGCCCTCTCCAACCAAATTCAAATACACAACAAAATTACTCTCATAATTAGAACACTCAAACTTCATCACACTCTTGCTAGTTTTTCGTATCTCACTTTCGAAATAGTGATCTTTTTTAAAGTTTCAGTCCCGTCAACAAATTCCCTAAATAACAACAAATTAGCTAAAAAGAACTTCATCTCCATCTCAAGTTTGTGCTTTTCTAAATCTCAAATCAAGAAACTATGATAATTAAACAAAAAAAGCAAGAAGTAGATACAGTAATGGAGGAGAACAGGAAGAAAATAGATGAAATAGTTAAGCAAATTCAGATATCAGAAGAGCTACAAGAAAAATTGGACTCAACGACTTCAGATGTCCAAGTTTCGCAAAGTGAACTGAAGCAAGTAAAGGAAATGAACAGATGGACTCAGAAAAATGAGAGTTTGAGGTTCAAATCTGATTTCCAGGGAAAAAACTTGTATTTGTTGCGGTTGTTGAAAAAAGAAGAATGAATTAACTTTTATTAAAAGAGATAGCTGTCAGTTCATAGAAAACTGAAAATTTTAAGCGCATAGTAATAACATAAACAATAATTCACTTAATATGAACACCACTACAGAATTATTTAGAGATGCAATCTAATAGAAAACTATTTAGAAGATGCAAGGCCAATTCCACGAGGCATTTTCTTCGAGCTAGAGTCTTCAACGTCTTTAAATTGATAATAGTGAGGAGCTACTTTTACAAGCCATTCTGATTTCAATTCAGTTACCCGCCGCATGTACTCCTTGGTTGTCATACAGGAACTTTATATTAGAAAAGTAACGCAAAAATCAAATCAATTGGTATGATTTATTATTCATATGAAAAAAGGATACAATCTGAGCAAAATCCCACTCTCTTGAATAAGATCACACTCATAGATTCGTAGTGTTGTTTCGGTAACTTCATCAATTTTATCTTTACTAGAAGGCGAGTTTATAAGCTGCTCCTCTGCTAGGTTGAACTTCAAGAATCCCAAAAAGTGCAACAAGAAACAAAAATTCGATAACCCCACATCATCCAACAGTATAAATAAACTTTACAGAGCATATATCAAATAAACCTAAACGTATTAACCGTTCAGGTTAAAAACATCCAACCCAGAAACAAAAAAAAAAACATAGTTTTTCCTCTACCCTCACACTCCCATGTATACTACCACAAAAATTAAAATATCTATTAAAAAGTATGAGTTTGAAATTTTCATGAAAAAGAAAATTAAGTTGTATTTTGTATTTATACTGGGTTATTAGTTATTTCTTTACCCCTTTAGAGCTTACGTTTAGCATATTCAAGGACAAATATTCTCAATGGAGAAATATTGTAAGGCCCCGTAGGTTAAAAGATTGGAATCAAGATGAGAAGTATAGAAATAGTTCTACTGCAGGAATGTACGAGCCCATATGTTGCTCATGGTCTATTTTATGGGCCGTACATAGGATTCACAGATGGGCTAGCCAGTTGGGGAAATCTTGAAGCCTTTGGAGTTAAAGTATGAAGAGTGACCACGACCCATAGAAGAAACTACATGTCGTAGACAGTGATCGTGGAATGGAGAGTCAAAAAGAAGAAGTTTGGAAGGAGTCACCAAATGAAGGTGTTTACGACTCGTCTAACATTTTTACAGACTGTAAAAAGTGTTCATAGTTTGAGCTTCAAATATGGGTTTCAGGGTTCCAAAACGTAACCAGACAAAACCCCCTACCTACGACCTATAAATTGATCTATGACCCATAGATTGGATCTGTAGATGGGGTGTGATGGGTTTTTATGAAGGAAACTTTTGACATTTTTTCGCGTTCCAAGCGGAATACTACGTTGGTTTAAGTTATTCCCTACCATGTCAGACCTATTCTCTCCCAATGCACTCTCATTTCTCCTATTCTCAAAATTCTCTGAAGGCAATTCCTCTCAAGATACAAGGCAAGCTAGGGTTTTCAATCATTTCTCCAAACTCATGGTTCTTTGTTATGCTTCTAATCAAGGTATGTGTGTTTGATTTGTAGCTCTCTTTCATCTACACAACTCAAGTATGTTTTCTATTTTTATTAACTTTTAAGTTATGGGAATTTTTATGTGTTGCATGAAATATCTTTAAAGGTTGACATTATGATGTACTGTTAATTATATGAGTTATTATATTCATGTAATTCTATGACATGATTATAAGAGTTGGTGATTTATGAGATATTTTCTTGAATGGCTATCAAGGATTTTGAATGTTATGGTGGGTTATTTTATGAATATTTTGAACTAATGTGTTTTATGAAATTTAAGCATGTTCTTTTTTTAATTATATGTTTTAAAAGATTTTATGCATCAAACCCGTCACCATGTCTTATGCTTGTTCAATGAAGCATGTTATGAATGACAAGGACCTTCAATTTGATGTTTATAAATGTTATAAAGTATTTATAAATCCCTTCTTAATAGGTTATTAAAGAGAGTGAAATGACAATTCTCACCAGAGATGGTCCCTCTTGTAAAAGGACATATCTCACATGATGGGATTCTTAAGTAAAATAAGTTATGCCTAATATGATGATGTTATATTTTCAAACTTATGAATATATGAATATGATCATGTTTTAAAGTATTCAAGGGGACTTGACTTAGCACCGAATGGGGCTTGAGGTGTAGTTCGATAAGGGAACCCTAGTAGCAGCCTCTTGTCTCATTAACTATGTGCCACCATAGGAGTATTTATAGGCTAAGGCTAATTGTTCCAAAATAGCATAAAATTAAAACTAAAGATGTGCATATATAAGTTAACGGAGTTTTACGTGGCAAGTAGTCTCCTTGTGCCAACATAGGGGGTTATGTTTGATTCCATGCAGTAGCTCACATCATCTTAAATGTCAGTTACGGTCTGCTCCCACATAGATATGTATATGTTGAATTATGTTACTTCAAATCATGTCTTAAATGATACGTTGATCATTCATTATCTCAAGCTTGATTACCTTGTTATGATTATGCATCACATCAAGATTCATTTTCTTGTTATGATTGTTGACATCCAATTTTTACCTTCCAAAATATAAACTAGTTATCGAGCTTCTTCAATTTTAAAATTTGAAATAATTATTTTTCAAAAATTTGAAAAAAATATATTTTAACTTATGTTAGTGTTAATCTCTTATTTGTTAATTATATATGTATCACTACATATTTTTCATGTATTTTATAATTACTTATTTTAGTTGTTACTTTTCACAATTATTCAAAGATCACTCTAAAAAGATGTTATTTTATTTATTTTTATCTTTATCCTAGTATAATTATAAATTATTTTAGGGTTAATTATTTTACCTTTTAATTTTTTTAATTAATTTGTGTTAATTCGTCTTGAAATAAAATTAATTAACTAATTCAATTCGGCTAGTTTTAAAGCTATAATTGGCCATGATTGCAATTTCAACTGCTGAATTCCCAAGTATATTTTTCAATCCGTTGACGTACTTTTCAAGTCCAACTTCAGATTTAATTTTGGCCCAAATTTCCTTTAACCGGGCCCAACCCTCTTACTTAGCAATACAACACCCAGTGCTCCCCTTTCCTTTTCCCTTTTCCCCCTTTTCTCGGCTCCTTCATGCGACTACCTTCCTCGTCCCTCATCAATGTGCAGCGTACAGGAGCATCAAGCTGCTAGAAAACCCACAAGCGATGCCCTGTACCCCCATACCCTCGTCCTTGAACTCACAGGTGTCACTATCCCCTTCCTCGTCCTGTATCAGATGGTGTTGCCGTGGGAAATTCTCTTCAAATTTGTGCAATTCCAGCTGTTGATAGGATGAGGATAAGGATATTGGGTTTGAATATAGAATATTCCTCCAATTTCAACCCTAATTCACCCCAATATAAATCTCTCTTTCCTCACTGATCAAGGGTGGACGAGGAAAACCCAAAAGAAATTCACTATTTTCTCATTCAAAAGAATATAAAATCTCCTAAAATACAAGAATTTCTTGGAAAAATAAAAATGATTTTATTGTCTTCTAAGTTCACGAATTCGAAGTCGTAGAGTGAAAAGCTTCGTTGTCAAGCTCGTCGTCTCAGTTTTGTTGCACTGAAAAAAGGTAATAGCGCTTTCCTCGTTCATATTTCGTGTAAGTTTCAAGTGTTATATGAAGTGATGAATTTGTTTCTATGAAGTTTTTTTAAAAATTTGATGTTATACATACTCTCCTATTTTGATGCTCTATGCGATTTAGCTTCGTTTATCTTTGGTTTGAAAGTTCTTAGGATATCCATTGATGTTTGAATCTCTAGTTGATTTCTGGTGTTTTGTCCCAAGGCATTGTTACAGATTCTTTCACAATTAGCTTGATTCTAAAATCTTCTTCAAGTGTTGATTAAATGATTGTTAATTTAAATTATTGATGTATGATTTGGATTGGCAAAGCATGAGTTGAATCAAGATTTAGTTTCTCTATTTGTTTTCCAATGATACCAGTGTTGTTGAAGTAGCCTTTTAAAGATTATATGTGATCACTCAAATCCCAGTTGTTGGTGTGCTATGATGATTTGAGGTTTCAATTTAGATAGATAATACTCACACTAGTTGGAACATAGTGGTTCTTCTGTTTTCCGTCTCTGAGTTAATTAACTTGTATGACCACATCTTTAAAAATAAGATCCTAAGATTAGATTGTAACCTTTTATATTATAGCCCATCTTTATTTGCATTTTTTTAGCAATAATTTATGAGACGGTTTGATTTGTGTACAGTGTCCCTGTTTATTTTCTAATTGTATGTTTGATGCTTATTATAGTACCACTCTTCTTTTTAACTAATGGAATTAGTTTTTTCTAATTTATCATTTACTGTTCTGTAGTGATTAAGATGGTTCCATAGAATTTTCCGTATATCTTGTTTAGCCTCAATTATTAAGCTAAGTAATGTTTAATTATGTATGGTTCCTTTGTGATCTATAATTTAGATTTTATTTCATATAGATTTGTTTGCATGAATGGGTTAGTTGCTTTGGGTACAATTCGTGAGTTCCTGGACATCTATTCTACTTAATTGTCATATTAATGGTCCTACTACATTTGATAAAAATAATTTCTTATGTTTAAAATGATAGCTAACTATTAATATTTACTAATTGATTTTTTCTTCTTGTGTGTGCATGAATCCTTAAATCCGAGTCCATATTGGACTCGCCTTTACATGTTTGTGAGTCTCGGTCAGGTCTAAACTTCTTCAAGTCGCTGAGAAGCTAGTCAGAAGTTTTGGAGGAAAAATATAGGTTGTATACATATGGGTTTATAGCTTTTATACATCTGATATACATCAACTATGCATTGGTATACAATGGATGTATACATAAACAGAAATTGGGTTTAAAACCCATAATTTGACAGCAGCAGGGAATGGGCCCAAATTTCAGCCCAGATGAGTAGTAACTGGATTTGGGCCCGCTTGTCATGCCATGGACCTAGGGCCTAGACATGACCGGCAAATGGGGAACCCGAAGGAACTTCAAACAAGCCTCATATCATATCATTACACATCCTTGGTCGCGGAAGCAATTAAAAATGACAATAAGAGATAAACATAAATAAGGGGATTTGGGACTGAGGGAAAGAATTAAACACTTGAATAATATAAATGATTCAAAGCTCAAACATAATACATAACTTGTCCAACAACACCTTTAGACATAAAACATAGCGGGGGCCAAGACAAACAACCAGACTCACCCTCATAGTCATAAGTATTCCAAAATATACAAGATGTAGTTTAAACATAACCATGAAAGAAGATAGATATTGTCCCGGACGTGAAGACTCATCAAAAGCTAACTTGAACAATTTGTATAGCCACGAGGAGAATCAGCAGGAGCTCCAATTCCTACATGGTAATATCATGTAGGCATAGAGTATGCGTTTGTACGTTTGAATGTACTAAGTATGTAGGATGCAATGCAACAAGAGATAAACAATATAATCGAAATGCATAACATAGGTAATGGATAGCATAATAACAATATGATATGTATGAATGGTACTTGAAGTAAAATCATGCTTATATAGAACATAGTTCATAAGTAGAAAGAGACCATCCTTTGGCTAATAAGCTTACCATCTCCCATCCTAGGTGATTGAGGTATCAACCCCTCAATTTGGTTATTAACATACACCATTCACCTCTAAGGTGATTGAGGTATCAACCCCTCAATTTGATTAATGAGGTATCTACCCCTCAATTTGGTTAATGAAGTATCAACCCTTCAATTTGGTTAAGGTTAATTCAACACTATATAGAGAAATACCATATACATACTTTCCTTCTATCATCATCATAAAGTCATATACATACTCTCCTTTCATCATCATAACATCATTCATAACATAAAACATGTGTAGGGCATGGTCACATTCCAATACTATTTAGAAAAAAATCATATACATATATTCATTTCATCATCATATAGTCATTCAACTCATAAGACATGCATTGGACCTTCAATTCCTCAAGAAAATCATAACCGGACATTTTATCAAACACTTGACGGGTGTTTAATGGGAGTATAAAACCATGCAATTTAGAGATGAAATCATGCAAAAAAAAATCCATTATAATACCATCAATCAACACCTTGCAACACTCTCAAGCAATATATATCAAAACCCCTCATCAAATCTCACAATAGATCCAAGATTTATAGCTCACAACATAGTAAAATAGTCACAACTTTACATAGCTTTAACATGGTTCATAGATATGTCCACCAAGATTTATAGCTCACAACATAGTAAAATAGTCACAACTTTACATAGCTTGAACATGGTTCATAGATATGTCCATACTAGTAAATCCATTTGTAAAATCAACTTTAAATCATGCAAATTGAGTAAAAAGGAGATTAGGGCACCATGGGTGGAAGTATCCAATGGTTGAAACCCACATACCTTAGCTTGAGAATTTCTTGATGAAGATTTTAATAGAGACTTGAAGCTTGGATGAATTCCTTAAGATCCGGAAGAGATTGGGACACTTGAATCTTGAGGAGGACTTGGGGCTTGACTTGGTTTCCTTGAACTCTTGTTGTTTAGCGTACCATTGTCCCCCGGGGTTGAAAATTTATTTTAGTAGCTTAGCCTAATTATAGATAGAGGTATTTCTTTATCTGAAGACATTTGCAAATGCCAAAAAGTTCAAGAAGAGGAGAGAGAATTTGATGAAGATTAGAGAGGAATTTGAGAGGTTTTTCGTGAGTTTTTAGGGCTCAAAATGGCTTAACAATTAGGGATTTTCATGTATATAGGTATTGGGTTATTGCCCAATTGTCCTGGAGTAAAAAGAATAATTTTTGGAAAATTTTGAACTAGTCCGCATTAGGTCCGCGTTGCGGACCTGTCACGGACAACTACTGTTTTTGCGAAGTTTCATCAAAAATTTATTTTCTTGGCACGGATGAAGTATATCTTGTAGGTACTCATTTTCCACGCAATTTTGCCTTCTGAACAAGAATGTGAAGTCGAATTTGCCAAATTCTGCACGAATTTTAAGATATTGAGAAAAGAATGCATCATAGGGTTTTCCAAACTACGACGATAGGTGTTTAAATATCCCCAATTTGAGATACAAGGGAATTACGATTATGGGTACTTCCGAAACACATTTTTGATCACTTTTTGGGATTGTTCCACCATGTTTTGAATTTGGGAGAGGCCCAAAGTCTTTATTTATTCACTTCCGTTATATTTTTTTGAGTATTTTGATTATTTGTATTAAATCTAATGCTAACATTGTATGTTTAGTTTAACTTAATTGAATTTCCAATGGATGAACCACTTTGTATTAATTTATCTTTCTTTAAATGATTTTTTCTATGATCATTTATTTTTATTTGAGACGATTTTGAATGTCAAAATTGTGAGTTTGATTTAAATCAGTCTATTTTAACAATCGGGTCCATTCAAGTCACTTGAAAATATCCAAGTTGTTTCATTTAAAAAAAAAAATACTCTTGAAGTATTTTTGTTCAAAATTAGATTTTTCTCACGTAAAATATTTTTGGTATTTCGTTTTTGAAAAATAACATTAGATTTTATTTTTCACACTTAGTCAATTTTTGAAATATCTTATTTGGTCAGAATTTAGAAATTAATTTATCATTTTTCTTTTTAAGTTAAATTTTTTCAAAGTTGGATATTTTGATTAGTTTCTTTAAAACTTATTTAAATTACTTTGAATAGATTTTAAATTACTCAAATGTCTTACATGAATTTTTACTTGAATACAACAACAACATACCCAGTGAAATTTCACAAGTGGGGTCTGGGAAGGGTAGAATGTACGCAGATCTTACCACTACCTAAGTAGAGAGGCTGTTTCCTGGGAACCCTCATCACAAAATCCATATGCAGAAAGGATTAGATATGACCAAAAGTAAAAGAAAGCACATGACAATACGAAAATATGATATAGGATTTTTACTTGAATATTTTTTTTAAATACCTTTATACTTCGACTATTTTCAAAAGTTAGTAAAATTAAGTTTTAAATCGTCAGTCAACCGCGAGTTAGCGTCTATTTTAATTGCTAATACCATTTTAAAATGGTAATAGAAACCCTTATCAATTTTCTCTAAAATTTTTAGGATTTTTTTAGTTAGAATCTTAAAATCTTTTAAAGTTTTCTTAATTTCTTTAAAAAAATTAAATGATGACTCTCTTTTTTTCTTTTTTTTTTTTTGGAAAAAATGACTTTTCTTCAATTAATTAAGTTTAAACTGATTTTCTCAAAAAATCATTTTTTACAATTAACAAAAATGGTGACTCCGCTGGAATTTTTATTAGGTTCTAACCATTAAGATTTGACTTATTTGACTAACTTTTAGAATTGTAATAATTAGTAATTTTATTTTTTTCTTATCTACGCTTTATTTATTTAAATTTAATATTTAATTGTCATTGCATTTCATGGCATAATCCTGCCAACTAGCAAACTAGTTTGCATTAGGATAAGGGGTGGTTACGTGGTTATCCATGGTTATCCCTTTAGAAAAAATTCCTTTATATTTTTTGAAAGTAGTAAGCGGGTAGTTGGTTCGTGCTAATCCAACGGTATTTACTATTTCACCCCATAGTTCGTCCAATTCAAGTATTAGATTTTTTGAAACTAACTCTTAGCCCACCTAGAGTAGAGCAAAATCAAAACCTTTTAGGAGCATTTGTCTAAGACGACCCACCATGTAAGGCGTGTTAGGTCCATTAGAAAGATCACCTTGCGTTCAAAGTGACTGACGGTCATATTATATGTTTATATTGAAAGATGTACATGTTGTTTAGCGTACCATTGTCCCCCGGGGTTGAAAATTTATTTTAGTAGCTTAGCCTAATTATAGATAGAGGTATTTCTTTATCTGAAGACATTTGCAAATGCCAAAAAGTTCAAGAAGAGGAGATCATTCGTAAAGGATTGTACCCCTGCGTGGGTCTGATTTTTGTATTCCCTTTTCTCATATTATGTATCCCTATTCAGTTATTTAAAAAGTTTGTAATATATTTTTGGGGGCAATGGAACATTTCAAATTATGTAATACGTCCTTTAAATCATTAGGCCTACCCTTGGCATAAAAGGTTATATATATATATAAAAGACGCGTTATATTTTATTTATGTGTTGAATACTCTATAATTTGCTTTATATAGAGGACACGCTATATTTTATTTATGTGTTGAATGCTCTATAATTTGCTTTATTCTTATTATTTGTCTTATGTGTTTAAATACATATGTTTTTCCTCAAACATGACTGACCCATTACTACATTCCAAAGTCTTAAAACATATTAGGTATATAAATTCAATTTTGGGTCTTTCCGAAATACTTTTTGAGTTCATTGTCAAAAACACTTAAAATAGCACCTTGTGTTCAATTGGGTCATCGCTCAAATTCATGTTGACCTTGTTATCCTTGAAAAATATTTTTTCATATCAAAATAGCCAAAATTACCAAATACTCTATTAGTTTCAAATCAAATTTTAGAACACAATTATTCTCAGTTGAACCTTTCAGAAAGTCAGTTTATAAACGTCTTAGTCAAATCACGTAATTTACTTATTTTAGTCTATTGAATGATCAATTTTCTCCATTTGATAATTCTTTTAAAACCTTTCATTCTTTAAATTTTAGACTAATTTGTTGAGGTAAAACAAATATTATTTGTTATTTTGATTAATTATTACGATTAATTGACTAACTCTTTTACCTTTTGAGTTTTTTTTTTCTTTATAGAAGAAGAGACTGATTTGTGCTGGTAATCAAACTTGCTCACTTTATCAAAGCAAAACAGTTTTCAATATTCACCGCAGAACATTCGTATTTTACACGATCTAAGGCCAAGAAAGTTGCTACAAACTTATCATTTCTTATTTGGATTACTAAGAAGACTCGTTCAAAAATGGACTCTGGGTCAATCAACACAGTCACTTCATCTAAATCATTCCCTGCTATATCTGTCATGGCCAATCTTGGTACCTTGACGAGAACTG
>DF361474.1:61349-78301 GCA_000787875.1 Solanum virginianum | reverse complement strand
GAAATAATTATTATTTCGATTTCAAATATGACTATTTTACTTATCTTTTGGATTTATGACAATGATTTTCTGCATATGATTACTGACTACTCTGCTCGTGCCTACTACTATGATATCGTTCACTGGTTCCCGGGCCGATTGGTTATCGTATGTATTATGATATACTCCGATGTTATGCTGTGTTTATGGTTCACCGAGCTCCTCGCTCGAGGGCTGGGTTCCGCAGTTGTTGGCATTATGCTATGTTTGGCGTTATGTTGTGTTGTGATTTGTGATGGGGATTCAGAGATTTGAAACTTTCTGGTGTTATGTCGTGTTAGGGCGCCATCGACAGGCGGGCGTCCCTATTCCCTCTGTACTATGCATGATTTGTATTCTGGAAAATAAACATTTTTGTGGTTTTGGATATACACACTATGTTTTGAAAAGTAAGTACTCTGGTTTCGATTATGTTTCAGATTACTATGATTTTGCTTCAATTATTACTCTGATTCTATATTCTGTACATTCTACTTTACATATTCGGTACGTATTTTGTAGACCCCCTTTCTTCGGGGGCTGCATTTCATGCCCGCAGGTATTGACCAGTGATTTGCTGATCCCCCAGCTTAGGACATCCACCTGCTGTTTGAAGTGCTCCNATGTGGGTTGTGCCCAGTTTGTTTAATTGACCTGCTTAATGTGTTGATGGGCGGTTTACCCGCTATGGCGGCCTTGTCGGCCCGCATATGTACGTATGATATTCTATTGGTTCTGTTTGGGTTCTGTTGGTACATTCTGGAATGCAGGTTATTTTGGGATAGTTAGAAAAATAAGAAAAACTCTGCCAAAATTTTTGTAAAAATAAATCATCTATTTGAAATCTGGTTTTGTGTTTGCTTTTGGGTGTCTATTCGGGCTCCAGTCGCGGCCCATGGGGTTGGGTGTGACAAAAGGTACAAGATTCGGTTACTACAAAAGAAATTAGAAGATTAGTTTTAAACATTTTAAACTTTACATTTACTATTGATGTAATCAAAACTAACAAGAATACAATTGCAGATTACTTATCAAGACAAAGCAATACAGACAGATTTTAAAATAGAAATTACATCATTAACAGTTATGACTGAACTAATGGAGTAATTTAAGGTACTCAACAGCAGAGTATCAGCCATAGAGGCAAGATATGTGGAGTCGGACCACGGTAAAAAAACCAGAGCTAGTAGTTCAATCGGAGCACTTAAAACAACCAGATCTAGAAGGTGACATTGGAAAATGATATGTGGAGTCGGACCACGATAAAAAATCAGAGCTAGTAATGTAGTCAGAGCGCTTAAAACAACTAGATTAGAAGGTGACATTGGGAAATACCTAAAAACCCAAACTACTGATAAAGTTTCTATCGCAGGTACATCCGGAGCTATGGAAAGAACATTTACACTAGTTACAAAAAGAAAAAAATTATAATTTGAATAAGGATTTGAAAAATCTTATGCCCCACATCACATACAAAAAACAGAATTATTTATGCCACCTCAAATACACACCTATGCCAGCTCACTAAACCAAGAAAAGAAAACATATAACCACATAACCCGAACTTACATAGAAAACATTGAGAAAATCCAAAACCTTTTAAATACCCAACCTATCCAGCACCCAGACTTATTCAAAAAATAGCAAGGATATATCACTAACAAATTATAAAATTATAATAAATTACTTGCACTACCAGGTACCAAACCAACACTAATAGCAACATGTTACCCATATAGACTTCTCTAAACCGCATATACTATTATAGGAGAAGAACTTACAATGATACCAAAATTATACCAAGCGTTTATGAACTATAAGAGGATTACCAAAGGACAACTATTTTATATAAGATTTTACTCAGCACCTGTAGAGATATTATTTGATGAAATTAAGTCAGTAGTTACAGTGATTAAGATTAGAATGACCCAGGATTACTTAATACCAGAAGAAATTACTACTCAACCAATTATTCCAAAGGTCGAACTACCAGAGTTTTATGCAAACAAAAGAATTATAGGGATCAGCACAATATTGTCAGAATTATCAAAAGTTTACGATGAGAGGAATCTTATATGAAAATATTATTCAAGGAATCATTTATTAATATATTCAACTACCAAGGACCAAAGGCCCCAAGATATGCTTGAAGTACATAATTGGGCACTCTCATTACTTAAACTGGAGCAAGAACCACTGACAAAAGCAATCAGAAAAGGAGTTATATCAGAACAAAGTATGGAACAGTATTGTAAAATTATTGGAAAGAAATATACATTACATGAATGTAGCAAGTGTAGTGGAGTAAGTAATTACATACCAGATGTCAATCTAGAATAAAAGAGAAAAAAGCAGAAGACAGATGGACGGCCGAAACTTAAAGAAGGAAACAATTACTGACAGCAATTATCAACAAAGAAGGAAAAGACATAAAGTGGACGGGAAAAAATGACATAAAGCAAAAGTGATTGTGACTTAGAAGAAAAAGTTAACCACAGAAGTTAAAGTTATGTTAGGGACTTATATGTAAATAAGCAAGGACTTAGTGTGTAAATAATTTTTCAGAATAGTCCTTAGGACATTTGTATAAATAGGCTAGCTTCTTTCACTTGTAAGGCATCGAGCAACCAACAACCCTCTTAGCCTTGTAAAAAACCTCTCACTAAAAATATTTTAATCATCAATATATATTTTCAACCCCCAACCTATGGAGTAAAATTTAGAAGATCTTATAGACATACAGAAAAAGGTATATCTTTTTATAGTTATGCTTAGCTAAATTATTTAATTCCTGCTTAACATACATTATGTGATATATTTATGTTGGTTGTTATAAACATTTCTTATTCATATCTTATATCAAGTTTTTTATAGTTATGCTTAGCCAACCCCCAACCTATGGAGTAAAATTTAGAAGATCTTATAGACATACAGAAAAAGGTATATCTTTTTATAGTTATGCTTAGCTAAATTATTTAATTCCTGCTTAACATACATTATGTGATATATTTATGTTGGTTGTTATAAACATTTCTTATTCATATCTTATATCAAGTTTGCTAGCATTAGGAAATAGAGGAGAAAACTTCCAGAACTAAGCCATCCAGAGTGGGAAAACAGAGAAAGGCGAGAAAAGCCATATATAGGGGAAGTACCAAATGTTGAGGCATTGTTTAGGAAGATAATATCCTGGCAAAGTATGATACTAGTAGTGACCAGATCCTAAGAAAATGAATACGTTGGTTAATAACAAGCTAACATAAGTAGACCATATAAGGTACTGAAAGCAGGAATGTTTAAACAAACTAAGCACTAATAAAAAAAATGACCATACCAATACCACTAGCAACTATAGGTAATAATTACTTCACAAATGAACATAAAATATTTATTTTCTACATACTAAATAAAATACCAGAGATAAAAATAAGGAGAACGATATGGGTACAAATAATTGAATATGAAGAAGAAGAAATTAATAAGCTAATTAAACAATCTTGGTATGATGATACAAACATAGTGCTACAAGAGTTAGATGAAAACATAAGTTACTCAGACCTCTTATATGACTCAAAAAATTATTATTCAATATAAGATAAAAATGAACCTAATTTCGCAACCAACAGATATCCCTGAAATAAGGAACAAAGCAAAAAAAGGTACCTGGCTTCATTACTTCCCAAGTTATCAAAGCTTAGTCTCAGAGGTTTATATAACTCTGTGCTCACTTCAAGGATAGTTGTTGTCACTGCACCACGTAATTCTTTAAGGACACAGTTCCAAGAACGCTTGGTTTTTTGCTTTTTTAGTGCTCCTGCAATTGTAATAATTGCAAGTTGCAGCCCCTTGCATTCTTTGGCAACGTCTTTTGTTGTGTCAAGTGGAGAAGGATCATCGACAAAATCACCAACTTTCTGCCTGAAAAAGGATCCATGCTTCTCATTCAGATAATGTTCCCACTTCCATGATCTTCTGAGCTCCCATTTCTTCACAGACAGATCGCAATTGCATTGTCAATGTCACTTTGCACTGATATTTTTGGTTGCTTCCACTTGGAATTCCAAGTCTCTTTAGATCAAGAGCCTTCCAAACATCATCCAAGATTATAAGGATGTTGCTTTTCTAATCCATTAACCTTGTAGGCAGCCGACCTCCACGACTCCACAAATTATCCCCTTCTAATTCAAGCCCTACGACTTCTGCGATCTCTCCTTGAATTCTTTTCAAGCCTAGTTGTTGACTGACAATTACCATGACAACATCATCGAACAACCTTTCTTGTTTCGCGTTTTGTCTGATTTTCTCAGCTAATGTTGTCTTACCAACACCACCCAGACCACATATCCCGATAATACTGACCCCGTCATCTCTCAAAGCCGCCATGACCTCTTCCTCCGTGAGTTTTCTGGAGTCAAATTCCTCATGAGTATTGTTACTAGTCATAGCTTCAACTTCAACAGGTGGTATTGGATAATCTTTGCCTTCATTCTGAAGAGCAATGACATCTTTACAATTTTGTACGTGGCTTCAAGTTTGGACACCAACCATAGAAACAACCTCTTTCGACCTCGGCTCTACGGTCCAATATAGTATCTACACGAGCAGTTGTGTCAGCAACACGAGTTGACCAGGCCTGGATGCCAGGATGGACTTGTAAGTTTCTCCGGGCAGCTTCCGCTCCTTGCCCCACTTTACTTCTGATATCCTCCAGCTTCTCAGATTCTTCGTCCAAAGATGTGATGTTTCTGTTGTAGTAAAAGACATACATACCCAACTGGATGGATCAAGCAATCTGCAACTTTATCCACAAAAATAGATAAGAATTTCATAGCTAGTAGCAGCGTTGGAAATTGAAAATGGTTGAGAGTGAGTGGATGATTTGAAGAGAGGAAAAGTAAGATGAAAATGAAAATGATTGAGAGTGAGTGAATGATTACAAAATCTTAAGAGGGGTTAGCACGTCTTAAATTTTGTAGTTGTCTTTCTCGATTTTGTTATATTTATAAATTATGATTTTATTTAAAAACGATACATGTAGCATGTACAACTCTGGTTTATATGTATTGAAATTAAATTTATTGATATTACTAATTAATTATTAATTAGTTATTTTTATTACAAAAAACTTTTTATTTTTTTTACATGTGTTAGGCCACGAAGTTGACAACAATATATTAGTCATCTATATCTATCTATCTATCTATTTATATCTATATTTTTATTTATATCTATATCACCTTAAAAGCATGAACTTTCAAATTTAAATATCAAATTACTATAATATTCCCAACTTAATTAAAATACCTAATTCAGTTAAAGTTAAGTCATTGGCACTTTCCAACTCGAGCATACTTTGTAAAAGAGATTATTAAAAAATTTCACTTCACTAATATTACTATTTTATAACTCAAAACTATTAGAGTATGTACAAAGTTTATAATAATAATAATAATAATAATAATAATAATAGTAATAATAATAATAGTAATAATAATAATAATAATAATAATAATAATAATAATAATAATTAAAAAAGAAAATGTGCAACACACGTGGACAGAAACTAATTTTTTAAATAAACCTCAAACTTAATAAATTATGAAAATAGCTAAGTAAAAAATTGATACAAGGCTGAATAAATTTATTTTTTGAAAATTTGCCAACTTGCAAGGGTTAGAAATAAGTTGGCAAAGGCTAGTTTTTAAAATTATGAAAACCTGAGAGATAAAATTAAGTAGACAACAATTAGTTTTTAAATTATACTCCCTCTGATATATTTCATATGACACTCTTTTTATTTGTTAATCCATCTCAAAAGAACAGAAATATCCAATCCCTCGCATAACTGGCTGGATCAAGCAATCTGTCCAGAAAAATAGATAGGAATTCCATAGAAGAGCAATAATAGAGAATTTGGTATATGACAATATAGTAGTAGTGGGACCAAAATGGGAGCATTATTAAAGTGGAAAAGTTGATTAGATATCTCAAATAAAAGTAGAGATAAAAGGAAAAGTGTAATGTTTGCTTTTGGAATTTTCCTTACAATTGATTGAGTGAATATCCATAGTTATCTCTTATCTCCTTTGTTAGCAATCAGTGAAGGTGAGATATCAAATGGCAGCATTATTAAAGTGGGGTTTTTATTTGGTGTTCAAAGTATATACATGACAATGTAATATTTATTTACTGATCATATATACATAAGTATAAATATATTTTTCTTGTAACAAAATATATAGAGGGAGAAAGAAGAACAAAGAGAGAATAAGAAATACTATACTATTTTTTTTTTATATTCCTACATATATCTATATATATCATCATCATATATCTCATGTGTGTGTATATATATATATATAATATTTATTTAATGATCATGTATACATAAGTATAAATATCCTCTTTATTGTAACAAAATATATAGAGGGAGAAAGAAGAACAAAGTGAGAATAAGAAATACTACACTATGTTCTTTTATATTCCTGCATATATCTATATATATCATCATCATATATCTCATATCTCGTGTGTGTGTGTCTAAATATATATAACTAAAAGTGGGAAGATCCTAACCTCAAAGTTGGACTATCTTTTTGTCCTTATGCCATTACTTATTTACCCTTATATTAAAAGTGAAAATGTTTTGGGTTCAAAGTTAGATTACAAAAATGCCCTTCACTATTTTTTAATTAAAAATTCTTTTATTAACTTTTGTAATTAAATCAATAATGACAATTAAACTAGACTAAATACATGATTAGATGTTACAACTTATTATTATCCACTTCTTAATGACTTTAATGGTTAAACTTTTTATTTTCTACCATTAAACACATTCAAGCTTAAAAATTAAATGTTGAATTACCCTTTTATCCTTAAACCAAGTTAAATTATTATAAAACATCTAATTAATTATATATTAAATAGTCAAAATATCATATCATCTATCATATAATACAAAATAATATATTATTAAAAGTGAAAAGCTACAAAGTAAAAAGTTGAATTACAAACTTTATCCTACTTTTATTATATTTTATCTCAAGTAGTAAATTTAATTTGTAACAAAAAGTGATTACTTATTCGATACAGTTACAATACATATAAATGTGCACAGTAAATAACTGCTATTGGGAAGACACTTTGATGGGTCCATGCATATGTAAAAAAAGGTCGAAAAAACCTCTATTGTCAAATCTTTTAATTTGCATTACTCTTAATTACAATAAATGTTATGTCCTTCTGAATTTAAAGACTACATTCACTAAAATCTTTATTTGGGATAATTTAGTGGAATTCTAACAGTTTCATATATCTTATAAATTAAAAGATTGAATCCACTAAACATGAAGCACTTGAAAAGATTGCAGTATGCGAAGGTAATGAAGCTAAAAGCATACATATTATCAGTTCATCTCTATTTTTATATATTTCGTGCAAGTTTGACAACTGGAACTTGTGAGCAGTATTATAAGACCATTTGAACAAATCAGTGGTTACATGAGTATACACCAGTAGTGAAATGACTCAAGCTAAACAAAGATCAACTTGAAAGTCATACAATTGAAGAATGAAAATGCGTGTAGATGTATAGTAAAAAAATTAGAACCAACTCTATCATCAAATGTGCTAAATTACTCTATATTAAATGATACTTGCATAAAAAATCTTCTTCCTATATTCATTTTGTAGAATTCTAAATGATGTTTGGGCCTTTTCATGACATATACTACAATTACTTCAAAAAAGATGTTCTTTGGACACTTCGAGTATTTGATTTTTGGTACATACAATGTGCGGTGCCAAAAGTTGAATTGCAAAGAAGCAGGCTAGCTGTCTTCTCTAATTGTGATTTGTTTGTATATTACTACCTCTATGGTATATCCATGAACATAATTGAGTAATTACAACATTCTCAATTTTGAGAAGTAAATTATTTCTTTTTAATAATTTTTTATTCATAGATACACAATTAGGTGCATTATTGATTCTAACATCGTGCCAAATATTTTCTTAAGTGCTCTGAATTATTAGAGAAGTATCCAAGAAGATATACGGTTTCTCAAGTTGGACATATTCTTTATATAGTGTTTTTATACTATTAGATGAAGGGTACACGCGCAATGCGTGTAACAAGAGACTAGTATATATAGAAGTGGGAAGCTTCAACCTTAAAAGTTGGATTACCATATTACTCCTACTTTCAATTAAAATGTCACAAAATTTCTAATTAATTATCAATAAAATATTAATTGTTATTAATAAAATTATATTATTAAAAGTAAAAAGAATCTAAGAAAATATTGAATTAGAAAATATCCGTTAAAAGATAAAATATTATTTTAGCCATTAATTAAAATTTATTCCCTTGAAATCATATAATATAAAAGATTTAAATGTGGATATGAATTTGCTTTAAATATGCGAATTTGAAGAGCTGTCAGAAACAATTCTTTTTAAAGAAAACTCATCGATAATAATTAACCAAATTTTCATTTATAAATCTATTTCTTACATTTAATTTAAAATATCTTTTCACTTTTCATTTTTTTCATATTCTCATTAATTTACAATTGCTGTTCCGTTATAAATAGCATTCCAGTTTACAATTAATATTATAATTGCATTAATTAAGACACCTTTTCAGCTCCCCATTTTTCATATTCTCATTAAGTCATATTTACACTTGGTATTCTATATATAATATACTATTACAAAATATAAGTACTGCCAACTAAAATGGAGCATAGGTGAATTTCAATTTTGTGTTTTTACGTTATGTTTTCAATTTTCATTTATCAAAAAATTAATAGCGTCCAATTACTTCCTATTTTCTTTTCCTTCATGTTATATATATCTTTCTCCATGGATGAAATTTCAACAAAGAAATTTTTACTATTTCAATTTACCAATACTTATGTATATGGTATAATTTGAACTTACATAATAGTAACATATACTATTTCTTTCATGTTTTATTTCGTTGCAGAAAGTTTGCATGAAGTTATAGATTATTTTAGCAATTATCACGAATATGTCGATAACATTATTCATTTCACACCACCGGAAGCAAGGTATGCCATATTCTTTTTGGTACTATTTTTGAATTTAAGTTCTAATTAATCTTCATTCATTTCTTAATGATTGTAGCTTTAATTTTTTTTTCTAAAATGGAAAAGGATTAGAGGAATTATATAAGGTCCATAAACGTAGAAACCTTTCCCATTAATTGCCATAAATATGAATTTTCTTTGATTTTCCCCCCAACAAATAGATGCAATGACAGCACTATTATAAGATATTTAGCATTCTTAATATATTTATTCAACTTTAATTCTTCTCCTCTATGCTACATCTTAATATATTTCATTATTAAACTATATTATAAATTTATAATATTGAAATACAAAAATACAATTTGTTCATGTTTCATTCCTTCTATAATTTTTTTCATTTAGTTAGTACATTGAAAGATGAAGCACTTGGATTTTCTATATAGTTAATTGTGTTTATTTTTTCCTAATTAATTATAGACATAGACATAGACATACACAAAGAGATTAAAATTAAATTGGATTTAGACTTAAAAAGATAATCTTAATTTGTTTGTTAAATGTCTTTTCACAATCTATTTTTAAAGAATTAGAACTCATTAAAATAGGATGCACGTGTGGGAGAAAAAAAGGTTGAAAATTGAAATACTAAAATATCCCTACAAAGTTAAGTTACAATAACAATACCATTAAAAATATTAAAAAAAAGGTTTTTCCTTAATAAACTCTAAAATTAAATTATTCATTTATGTCAACATACAAAGATATTCCATAATAAATACTAATAATTACCATTATATCATCATTATTTTTCTATTATTTGTAATTGTTGAAATACCAAAAAGTTTACCCTTAACTTATTAATATTTTTTAAAAAAAATTAAAACTATAAACCATTTCTGCATTAATCATACTTTCATTAGCCATTTGTCAACTTCTTTATTGGTAGAATTTACGCATTACATTGTAATGTTAAATGTATATTGTTTCAAATAATAAATATATGAAAGGAAGCTAAAGAGACACAAATCAAGGTTACGTGCAGCTTAGCTATTACAACAGACGCCTGCTTATGATTCGAAAAAGTTCAAGGGATATAAGACCATCTCAAACGTCAGTTGTGTAACTGAAAATCCAACTCTACTTTAGGGGTGTACTTGTGTTTTTTCCACCATTGGCATTTTCATACTGATAATATAAAGTCTACTATCAGCAGTATAATTTAACATGTTGTACTTGGCAAGTCTGCAAGTTATTAATTTCACTTTATTATGCAAAGTCTTTGTTAGAATCGAAATAATTAGGTGTCATGCGAAAGCTAGTAACGTATAACGACCTGGCCCAACACTGTGAAATATTATCCGCTCTTGGGCCTAGCCCATCACGGATTTGTCCCTTTGGGCTCACCCCAAAAGGCGCCTTAGTGCAGGGACGACGATACGTAACGCCTGACTCACTTAGGCAAATCCCACATCGGAAAAGAGAGAGAGAGTCCTGGGTTATTTAAGTAAAGGACTGGTCTATATACTGTGAGGCGTCTTTTGGTGTGAGCCCAAAGGGACAAATCTGTGATGGGCTAGACCTAAGAGCGGATAATATTTCACAGTGTTGGGCCAGGTCGTTACACAATGCAAACCCTAAAAGACCATGAGTAAGAAGAAAAACGAGAAATACGTCAAAAGAGACACAATAATTTAACATGGTTTGGTCAAAGAGAATACAAAATATGGAGAGAAATAATCTCACACAATTCACTCGAAATAACCTCACACCATTTCTCCTCCTACACAAAACTCTCAAGTTCTTATGGCTACGTTGTGAATGCTACTAATTTACAAGAAATGAGCCTCTATTTAAAGTTGTTTTTTCGTTCCGTCCACGTGGCTGATTAGTAAAGAAGGTATGAGTTCATTGTTATGTATGATAAAATGAAGTAAGTCTACTGTTTCAGAATTTGATGCATTTATACCGTAATTAAAGGAAGAAAACATTTTTTGACCTTCCATGATAAGAAATTTCCCAAAATAAATGGTTGTAGTGTTATCATGAAATATATATCCAAGTGTAATGCTAACTAAAGATAGTACCTTTTTTTTTGTTATGTGTTACACATGGTTTATGTAGGAGATATTTGTCTCAAGTTCACATTTCTATTTTCTCGCGGGACCATTGAAGGACAGTTTTTTCATTGGAACTTGTTTGATTTTGTATTGTCTATCATTGGAAGAAATTCGTGGAGAATAAGATGGGAAATGACGCGTAAATCCATCACTATCTCGGAAATTTGTTACAAGTTACATCTCGTTTTGCAGAAATATTTTCTGCAGTATGTGTTACACATGGTGCAATCTTCAACATTAATATGTTATATATATGTGGATAATGAAGATTAATTTGTAAGAATAGAACATTCTGTTATTTGCGGGCCAAAAAAAGAAGAAGATGGGACGTCTCTTTTTCTTTTATTCATTTCTCTGTTTTGTGTTGCTACTAATTCCATGTTTTTCTTCTTTCTTTGAGCATCATCTTTGCTCTCCCAGTGAAGCTTCTGCTTTGATTCAGTTTAAGCAATCCTTTCAAATTTCCAAATCCTTCGTCTGTGTTTGGACAGAGTCTCTTCGGAGTATCCAAAAACAACATCTTAGACTGAAAGCAGGGATTGTTGTACTTGGGATGGAGTCTCTTGTGACATGTTAACCGGTCATGTTATCGTGTTGGACCATAGTTGCAGTCAGCTTAGTGGACTATTCATCTCAACGGCGGCCTCTTCCAACTCCATCATCTCCAGACACTAAACCTTGCTTACAATCACTTCAATGATTCTTCAATCCCACATAACATTGGTAGATTGACGAATATGAGGCATCTCAACCTTTCTTCTTCTTCCTTTAGTGGGAAAGTCCCAACAGAAATCTCATACCTTTCCAATTGTTGGAGTTCAGAAAGTTTTTTTAGAGTAAAAAAGAAGGTTCAGCAAAAACTTTCATTCATTTTTCATGTCCCAAAAGGCATACAGACACATAGCTATATAAGCTTTTCAAAGAATAAGTAAAGGATCATACCTATCCAACTACTATTGTACTTTCTTACAAAACATATCCCATAAAATAAGGACTATCATTCCTTTCAACAAGAAAACTATTAAACTAAAGATTATCTAGAAAAATCTCATTTTCTAACACTCCTTGAGATTTTTCTTGGATACTCCCAGCTTAGCCCTTAGAACTTCAAATTTCCCCTTACGAAGAGCCTTGGTTATGATGTCGGCAATCTGTTGATCTGAGCTGCAATGAGCAAGCTTGACTTTGCCATCCTTCTCTGCTTGCCTGATAGCATGAAACTTCACATTTATATGCTTACTACAACCATGTTGCACTGGATTTTTGGCCACAGATATTGTTGACTTGTTGTCAACCTTAATTACAGTAGTTTCAATGTCATTTTGCTCCAAATCGCATAGCATCTTTCTCAACCATAAAGCCTGATTAGTTGTACTAGCAGTGGCTATGTATTCTACTTCTGCAAAAGATTGAGCTACCACCTCTTGCTTCTTTGAATTCAATGAAAATATGTCTGAACCAAGTGTAAAAGTATATCCAGAAGAGCTTTTAATGTCATCAACGCTTCTTGCCCAATCGTTGTCCGAATAACCCACGAGTTTCCCTTGCTCTTCCTTTCTAAACCAAATGCCATAATTAGCCGTTCCTTTGATATATCTCAATGTTCACTTAGCGACACCAAGATAAACTTGACTTGGAGCATGCATATAAACCTCGAAAGAAGACTTACCACGAACATGAGATCAGGTCTTGTTGTTGTCAAACACAACAAACAACTTATTAGACTTCTATAAATTGCAGGATCAATCCTATCACCTCCTTTGTAACACTCCACATCTTACAATACTAGTACTATGCAAATGAAACATGATATGGCTTTTCAAATTAGCGTCAATTTTTAAAAGTGCTTGAATCTCAAATTAGAGGGCGATATGTATGTCTAACTCTAAAGAGGGTCGAGTGTAAATAAGTTTTAAGTCAAATTGAGGAGATCACGAATTTAAATGAAGTGAGAAAAGTGAGGTGCTTGTAGGACTTAGGAAGCTAGCAGGTGAGTCACCTACTTGCTTAGCTTAAAGTTGCTAGCTAAATGGAGACGAGCTGAGAGAAGTGAGGTTCTTATAGGATTTACGAAGCTAGCAGGTGAGTCACCTACTTGCTTAGCTTAAATTTGCTAGCTAAACGAAGATGAGGCCCGACGTCGAATTTGTCCAAATCTGATTATGAATAAAGTCCGTGTTAAGGGTGTAACTTTAGTCCATGTTTTAGAATCATAAATGGACTATATTTTCTGCCCAATAATAATAGATAAAGGACCCAAGTACAACAAAACTCACTTGGTGAATTGGACCAAAACTAACTAAGAGAAAGGGGGAAAATGGGCAGCAAAGGCCCATCAATTTGGAGCCCCTTAAGGCCCAAGTGAAAGAGGCAAAATGGTATATTAATCACTTGATAAAATAAGGCTTAAAATTAAAAAGGTAATTCGGACAAGTGCTCCTTTAAAAGGGGCTTATAATTAGCTTACTCAAGTCATTTAACTTGGACAAAAATCAGGTTGTTTTTCCAAGTTTTCTCTCAACTCTTTCTTGACTTTACAAGCGACCACAAGAGACTTTTAGGGTTATTGGAGAGGACATACCACTTGAAGGTAAAGGTAAGTGGAAATATCCATGTATTTGTTATACTTATCTCATGACAAACAAGAAATATATGCTAGTTATGCTTATGAACAAAGGTCAGACAACATGTGTTTAGAAAGTTGTTGCACACTTGCCATTTTTTTAGTGACTTCTCTATGGTTTGTGGGCTGTATTATAAAGAGAAATTGATGTTCTTAACATGGTTTAAGTTATAGATATTAATATAAGGTTGCTACCCTGATTTTGTTTCATTTAAAAATGAGTTTTCTTGTGCTATCTTAAGTGTGATTTTGATTGAAACTTGTGGGCTGATGGATGGAAGGCTATTGCTTCATGTCCTTCATGACTGCTTTAGTACTGTTCTGAGACTATTTTAAGGCTACTTTTATGTATAGATGTGTTGAGGACAGTTTGGGTAAAGTTGAAATAGGTTCGGGATTGTTGACGTCGAAATGTAGCAAGAATACGAATGTGATGCTGCCTATTTGTGTGTTGTGCAGGATTGTTATGTCTTGTATCTTGAACTATTGTAAGACTGTCAAGGGTCTAAAACAAGATGTATATGACATGTACATGAGAATGGTTGTTAGAAAATACGATTATAAGTGAAAAGGTTGAAGGAATGCCTTTGGGTCGCTAATTATAAGCTTGCTGCCCGGGTGTTAGTTTTTATGATATTGGGCTGCCAGGAAGTGTCGAAGGAATGCCTTTGGGTCGCTAATTATATGCTTGCTGCCCGGGTGATAGTTTTTATGATAGTAGGCTGCCATGAAGTGTTTCTTTGCTGCTAATACTAGTCTTATTGCCTAATATATTGTAGATAAATATTTGAGGGAAAAAGCGGTCACTCCAAGGTAATAACGAGGTCATACAATTGGTAGCCCAAGGGGTTAAAGAAAAAGCCTAGCCAGGGCCGATCCCGATATAAATTTACCACTGATTAGCTGATCTCGTACTGACGTCCCTTACGGGGGACCTGCATTTCATGCTACAGGTACAAAGGCTTGTAGATCTTCCCAGTAGGAGCATAGGATATCCAGCTGTTGTTACCAGCTCCAGGATGCTTCGGAGCTTTGTGTGTCTAGAGCTTATATTTTTGTATTGTATAGTTAGTCGAGGCGGGGCCTATCCCGACCCTTATCAGATACTTTTCCTTATCTAGAGGCTTTGTGGACTATGTTAATTAAAGGGTCGTCATGTCTCCTACTTTTGACAATGTGGCCCCAATGGCCTAGCCATATGCATTTTCTTTTGGCTTGTTATTACTGTTTACTTTCTTAAAGGCATGTTAAATGAAGAAATCTCTTATAATATATATAGAAAGCGCATGGATACAGGTTGGTTCTCCCGATCCTTATCGGTAATGGGTGCCAGTTTGCCTTAATGGGACTTTGGGCGTGACAGAAGTGGTATCAGAGCGGGTCGTCCTAGGGAGTCTACAAAGCCGTGTCTATGTGAAATCTTGTTTATCGATGTGTTGTGCACCACATTTATAAGCAGGTGGCTACATCGCATTTAGGAGTTGTCACTTTCTTTTCATTCTTTAGATCGTGTCATAGAGCTAAGTGTAATAGGTGAATTGTGTCTAACTCCTAAATTGTTTTGTACAGCAACTATGTCAGAAACTAGGAAAAACAAAGGTAAAGGGAAGAGAGTAGAAGTGGTGGTTGGTATACCCAGTCAGGTAAGACAACGAAATGAGGCTTAAGATGAGTCTCTTTCATAGATATCTCCAACTCCTCCAGCTCCTGATGAACCTGAAAGTAGAGAAATTCCCCCAGAACCACCTATCGATGCTATCATGCAGGATCTAAGAAATTCAGTCCAACTATTGAGTCATATAGTTGTTGGCCAAGGTCAAAGACACGAAGGTCCAGTTCATTCTTAGGTCATATTGAGTCTAGTCCAACTATTGAGTCATATAGTTGTTGGCCAAGGTCAAAGACACGAAGGTCCAGTTATAGGTGCAAGTGGTGTGAGTAGGGCAGCTAGCACGAGGATACGTGACTTCCTTAATTTGGACCCTCCTGTATTTGTTATACTTATCTCATGACAAACAAGAAACACGCTATGGCCACTTTGAATTTCTTGTTATGTCATTTTTCCTTAATTTGGACCCTCCATCCTTCACTGGGTCATATCCTAATGAAGATTCCCAAGACTCTATTGATCAGATTCAATGCACTTTAGATGTTATGCATATGAGTGATACAAAAGCTATCGAGTTAGCAACATATAGGTTGAAGGGTGTGGCTATATTGTGGTATGAAGCTTGGAAGCAATCTAAGGGTATAGATGCACCTCCAACTGTCTGGAAGGAGTTCAAAGAGGCATTTCTTGACCATTACTTGCCATTAGAGATCCAAGAGGCCTGTGCAGATCATTTCTTGAACATCCAGCAAGGGAATATGAGTGTGCCGGAGTATAGCCTTCAATTTAATTCCCTGGCCAGGTATGCTCCTAATGTAATTGCTACCATGGTAGATAGAGTTCATCAATATGTGGATAGATTGGATATGTATCTGGTTAGAGACTGTACCATTACTTCCTTGAACAAAGACATGGATATAGCGAGAATGCAATCTTTTGCATAGAAATTGGAGAATCAGAGGCAAAGGAGAAGGACACAAGTGTTAGAAAGGGCGCAGTCTAAGAGGGCCAGGTCTACAGGGCAGTTACACCGTCCCAAGGTGAACTTAGGCCTCAGTTTTCTAATAGACCATCTAGGCCATCATCCTCTTACTCTGCAGCCAGTGTTCCACCACAACTTCAGGGGTCTAGAAGAAGTTAGTTTGGTTAAAGAAGTGAAGGGCAAGGCGCCCGGACAGCGGGATATTCAGCAGGCCAGCAAATGACCCCTACGCAGCCTTTTAAATAGTGTGGAAGAAGTCATTCAGGTATATGTCATGTTGGGACAGACTCTTGTTATTGGTGTGGTGCGTCAGGGCATATGATGAGAGATTGCCTGAGGAGACGTATGGGTGATATAGCACAACCTACTAGATCAGTTGTTGCATCATCATCGTCAGTTCCTCCAATAAGTAGGGGTTAACAAGCACCTAGGGGTCGTGGTAGAGGTGTTAGAGGGGCAGCTAACTCTAGCGGAGTCCAGAATCGCACTTATACTCTGGGGAGTCGGCAAAATTTAGAAGCTTCACCCGATGTGGTCACAGGTA
>DF361474.1:11023-48747 GCA_000787875.1 Solanum virginianum | reverse complement strand
TCAGATCACAAGATTTCTCTATTGCTGAAATCTTGGACTCAAACTTTGCTGGTAAGCTTATCATCATCTTCTCCACCACCTTTTAATCTAGAAAGGTTTCAACAAACAACCTTATTTTGTTCACAATCTCCATAAGTTTGGCAGAATACTCTTTGACAGTATCTCCGTCTTTCATCCTTAACATGTCACGTTCTCTTTTGAGAGTCAAGAGTTTGACGGTATTCACTCGATCACTTCCATCGAACTCCTCTTTTAGCTTCTCTCATGCTTCTTTAGGTGTTTCACAAGCCATTATTCTTGTGAAAATCACATCTGGATGTGCTGAATGAAGACATGTGAGGGCCTTTGGTTTCTTTGACTTCGCATCTTCATAAATCTTCATTTGTGCAACCGTTGGATTTAGTCCAAGTGGAAGAGGATCATCTTTACTTTCAATTGTTTTCCATAAGCTAAGAGCTTTGAGATAAGCCTTTATCTTAATCACCCATATGTGATAATTTTCTCTTGTAAACATTGGAGGGTCTGCATCCAAGAAGCTGTTGGGTGCCATGTTACTGTTGCTCAACTCTCTCCTTACAAGATGCAGAGAAAACCTTAATCTTTGCCTTCACAGATCCCTCAAGAAGAAGGGCTCTCTGATACCATTGTTGGATTTTAGATAGCTTTTTGAGAAGTAAAAATGAAGGTTTGGCAGAAATTTTCTTTCATTTTTCATGTCTCAAAAGGCATACACACATATAGCTATATAAGTTTTTCAAAGAGTAAGTAAAGGATCATACCTATGTGACTACTATTGTACTTTCTTACAAAATTTATTTTATAAAACAAGGACTATCATTCTTTTTAAACTAAACAAAATATTCAAATTAACAGAGAACTATTATACTAAAGACTATCTAGAAAAATCTCATTTTCTAACACCAATTTGATTTCACTTGATCTTTCTTCTTCTTATTATTATCTCTATAAATTACAACTTGATCAGAGAACATATATATGAAACAATGCTTCACAACTTAACAAATCTGAGGCACTATCTCTCTCTTATGTTGACATCTCATATTCGATACCTGTGAATATTTCTTCTTCCTCCTTAAGGTGCGTGGATCTTGAAAATACTAATCTATGAGGTGTTCTTACAGAGAGCTTTTTCCTTCTGCTAAACTTGAAAAATCTCAAATTGAGTGACAGTCCTCTTCTCAAAGGAGTTTTACCAAAGCTCCACTCGAGCAACAGTCTGTTGGAGTTGGATATTTCATCAACAGGAATGTTTGGTGAGCTGCGTGATTCAATTGGCGCCTTGAGTTCCTTGAATATCTTGAACCTCCGACGATGTCAATTCTCTGGTTCCGTTCCTAATTCCATTGGCAACCTAACACAAATCAGGGCGTTGGATTTTAGTGATAATGATTTCGCTGGCCATATTCCTTCAACAATCTCTAAATTGAAGCAGCTCACATATCTAGATCTTTCGTCCAACTCCTTTTCAGGTGAAATTCTCGATGTTTTCTCTAACCTCCAAGAGCTATGGCAGTTAGATCTTTCTAATAACAACTTCATTGGTTCATTTGCTTCTACAACTATAAGCTTGACACATCTTCATTACTTAGACTTGTCGAGAAATTCCATATCTGGTCCACTTCCTAGCAACGAGAGCCCGCTTCAAAACCTAACCGATCTAGATTTGTCTTAAAACTCATTGAATGGTACCATACCATCTTGGGTGTTTAGCCTACCCTTTCTATATCAGTTGTTGCTCCATCATAATCAATTTAGTGGACTACCCGATGAGCTCAAAACAAACCCAGCACTAGAACGCTTATATTTAAGTCATAATCAAATCAGTGGTTCTTTCCCTCAATCACTTGCTAATCTCACAAACTTTTCTACCCTTGGCATTTCATCAAATAACATCATCGGTGATGCGGGAATAAATATCACCTTTCCTAGACTAGAAGAAGTCATATTGAAAAATAATGAAATAACACAGTTGCAATAATAATAACATGTTAACTAAGCACAAAATATTGTAATACTAAAATCGATAAATAGATACTAAAAGAGTAATAATAACGATAGTGTGAAGGAAGCTAGACAATGTTCAATTACGTACTAACTTTCAACCCTAATACTCAACCTTCATATTTTCATACAGAAGTTCATGCCCTCGCTAAGTTATATGTGTCATGTCCCGTCTAATCATCTCCGTAGAACTTCTTCGACATACTTCTCTACCTCTCCTAATATCATCTACCGTCAACTTCTCACACTTTCTCACTAGGACATTTGAGAATCTTCTTTCATGAATAGCATTAAATTGTCCCCATTTGTCATAACTTGTAATAGTTTGGAGATAAATACAACTTTATTTGAAAAGCATAATCTATAACTAATTAAGTAGGTTCATTACCTTTTGATGTATTGAAATATTTTGAACTCCTAGCCTAAAACTAACCTATTTATTGGTCATTTCGAAACGCCCAGAACCTTATTTTTCAAAGTATATTTTTCTTTTTAAAATTTTATTCAAAATTGTATTTAGAGTTCGAAAATATCCAAAATCTTGTTTTCACTTTCACTAAATTTTCTTCTACAAATTTTTACTTTAATTTTTTTATTATTTTTATAACAATGACCGCATTTGAATTATATTTCATGTTTTAAAAGTAAACTAAGATAACCAAATATTATTTGCAAAATTATAACCAAAATCTACTCCACTTCAAAATTTTCAAATAAAAATTTGAATAAGTGAAAATATTTGCAATTGGTATAGAATATCTCCTATATGAGATCTAATCTATGACATTAAACGCAGGCAGTATAGAGAAGCTCAAATAGTGTGAAGTGCAGACCACTTTATATCTGTTCCTGAGATTACCATATGTACGCTATTCTTTCCCTTTTCATTACCCAAAAAATGACTGGAAGAAACATCTGTACAAAATAGGGAATGCAACATATTGTACTCTACATACATTGCAGCCTTGAAACTATGCAAGAGGAAGACATTAACTGAAATTTTCTTTTCTTATAGTCCTAGGTCTAGGGTGAAGACTGAATTACAACAGATGCTGCCTAGATTTGCAGGTGACCTGCTTTGCTACTGCTGCTGCTAGAAAATACCAGCCTCGAGAAAACAAAAACCAGATTCAGTTCTAAGGAACTAGCAAGCGGAAAAATGAAAATTTACACACATTATGTAACAGCTGCCAAAAATATGGTTCAGCGAAGTTGTTGATCATGAAATGCCTTGAGCTGTTTCACATCATTCCACCATGCAGCAACATTTTGTCCATCAACAGTAACCCAGTCAACTACAGTTGATGCTGGTTGTTCCCACCATTCATCTACCTATAAAAATGCCAAAATCACATTTTCATAAGCAGGAACTTCCCAGAATAGAACAAAGAAGAGTGAGAACACAAATAATAATAACCTTCCAGAGCTTGAATGTGTCTCTTTATTCCCTAGACCCCCCCCCCCCCCCCTTTTTTTTTTTTTTTTTTTTTTTTTTTTTTTTTTTTTGCTTTCTCCCTTTTGGGCATAACAGAATTGAAATATGATGAAATATCCTTCTAAATACCAAACCATTTCCGAAATCATAACTCAAGGTTTCCCAGATATGGGTTCTTGGCAACTCACGTAAAGTACTTTCTATTCATGCATTTGTGCAGAAAGATCTTAAAATTCACAAGATTATCCTTGGACCTAACTCCAAATCTAGCTTCAAGAGGCAAGGACAGGCCAAAGACCATATTAGTAAGGATACTCATTCCTCCCTCATCCAAGGAGGTTAATCAGAATATACAAAAGATTTCATTTGGCAGACATGAAATGATAAATATCAAAGAAAATAATTTACAAAATAAACTTATATTAAGTAAAACAAACAAAGTCTTTTGTGGCGTGTCCTACATTCGTTTTGGACACACCCACATCTATGCCCAGATAGATGCTTGACAGCATGTAATACACGGTTATTCACAGTCCATCTCAAAGTATTAAACAGGTTGAGCATACCAAGACTGAAAGAAATGTGTAAATCCCATTGTTTTATCCATTTCTAAGACCTTTAAGATATTATCTTGAACAAACTGGTAAACAAATAATCAGGGAGGAAAATTACTCACCAGTCCCCGAACATACTTGCATTCCTCGTCAAGGCAGTGTTTAGCATTACCAATGGCAACATCCAGTTCCTGCAGCCAATTCTCTGTAGCTGTCTTCTCTTGCTCGGCAGCCAAATTTAAACAGTAGTTTGTCGTCCTACAACGTACGAACAATAAAAACCAATCATTCTATATATTGATCCAACCAAATATCCAATAATCAGGAATACAGTATTCAAGGCACTAGAGTCCAATCTAATTTGGAAAAGCTCCCCCCCTTTTTTCAGTGACAAGGGAAACTTATAGATGTTACCCTTTGGGTGCACAAGGTAAAGCCCTCGCTCTATGCAATAGTCACAAACCACACAAGAGAGGCAACCCGCACTGCACAAGCCCTGTGCGACGCGCTCGACCCAGAAGGCAAACCCCTGGCTTTTGCTGGCAAGGGGTTTCGAACGTGAGACCTCCAACATGGAAGCCCCAAGCCCAAACCACTGGGGCACCCAAAAGGGTTAAGGCAACCCGGTGTTTGGTTTCAAGAAGAATTAGAGAAACTTGTGCATTGCAAATAAGCAATGATCTGACCCAGGAAAAAAAGGAAAAATTGATGTGTAACATTTGTCGCACCTTTCATACTCATTTTGTGCCTTGTTAGCGTGATCTAATAATGCACGACCACTTTCAACAAGATCTCGCCGTGTGTGAACCAAGTTGATTGCCTTTTCCAAGTCTTCCAATATGCAAGCTTCAGAACCACGATGCTTCATACAGAATCCCAAAGACTCTAAAACTGCTGCTAAGCCAACATCTGAGGCATCCAAACCTAAACATACAAGTTAAAAGGACAAAAATGAGATGTACATACAATCATCAGTACAAGTAAAAGGTACGACGGTGAGGTGTGCAAATCAATGCTCAAAAATAAAGAATGTTTGAGCCAATAAAATCCAAGAAAGCCATGATATGAATATTTAAATTTAAAGTTCAATAAAAGCAATTGTATCTAACAAATCTCATACATATTACAAAAACAGCATGACAAACTAATAATGAGCTCAAGTATTTATATACGAGAGCAAGGAGTTCGATCCAGTAAAATGAATTTTAAAAAGACATACCGAAATGCCAAACTTAGATCCATCTCAAGACTCATTCATATAGGGTTTCTCAGATTGATTAATCATGAGTTGGGCCATCTCGTGTGATTCTATTATGGGACAGAATAATCACAAACACACCATAAACCTACATGAGCTTAAGGTGATTCTTATCGCCTTAATTGTTGAAGGTTTTGCAAATTATCATCCTTTTTGGTATCCCACTTTTCTACTTGCTGATTATGTTGTCATGTTGTCTCAAATGGTTTTTAAGGGCATTGATTGAAGCTCAGATGTCTGGAAATCCGATCAAGTCAAAATTTACCTCACTGTGTCTAATACTCAGATGGCCCTTGGTCCAATTAGACAAATATAATTGAAACTATATCCATCTTAAAGACCCTTTAACCTGCTAGCTGCACCAGCGACTACTGGCCCATAGCTGTTCTGACCACACCAAGTAAGCAAACTCAGCACTTTGATCAACAGGAGTTGAACTCTCTTTTCCATCTAAAGCACCTCCTTGTGCTATACACTTAAATTTAAACACAAATCAACAAGATGGAACTTCCCATGAATATAAAGCCTTAAGGTCAAAAAACTGGAAACAAGAAAAGAGATGGTATTTCAGCAGAACAAGTCAACAACACCTATGCTATCCACTACTGATTTAAGGCACGATCTCAAATGCACATTTTGCTTTACAGAGAGTTATGACAGAATAAATGATTAGATTCTTCTAGAACACTAGCTAAGCTAATCATGTTAGTTCCCTTCAACAAAATCAATAAGCTTCTTGATTGATTCTCTACACCTTCGGCCTTCAACAATGAGAATTCAAAAGGCGATTCATTCTCCACTATTTCCTGAGATCAATAGAAAATGATTGTCTAGGCTTCCAAAAATTCTTCTCCTTTTTCCACTCACCACATGGAAAAGCAATATATGTGCATTATGATCTATCACATACTTATAAAGCAAGGAAACAAAGTAGCACCTCTCCATAGCCCTCCTTTTTCCACTCTCCGACTCAGAAAAGCAAGACATGTACATTATGATCTATCATATACTTAGAAAGCAAGGAAGCAAAGTACTGCCTCTGTGTAGCCTCTCTACACTCATAAAATTCATTAGTGTCAAGTGTGGGCACACGAGAGAGAATGGGGAAAGTCAGTTGAGATACAAGAAGTGGGGAAGACAAAGATTAGGGCAAATGAAGGAAATGAGAACTGCTAGGGAATGACTCGCTTGGGGCCTTTTGGTTGTATGTGTGTTTGTGATTAGACAGGGAGGGATGGGGTGGGGTGGGGGTGGGTTAGTTAGCTCCTAAAATCTATGGTAACTCCAATGGAAAAGATTAAGACAGGTTGAAGGTTCTTCTCTAATTGAGAGCCAAATGCTTCAGGCACTATTTGCTTTCTTTTTCTTTTGTGGGTTTTGGTTTAGAAACTTTTTCGAGTCTTATTTGTATGTAGCAACAAGCAATATCACAAGTCTTAATCGAAATCATAATGTTTTTCCATTTTTGATAATGGTCAATAAAATGGGTTGAGAAACCATCAAGTTTCAACCTCCCTATAGAGGCAAAAAATACTATGTATTGTTTTCCATCTAAGAGCTTGTTTTGAGTTGGCTTTTGGTTTTTAACTTATAAGTCAAAAGCCATAAGTTAGAAATTCAAAACTTATGATTTTTGACTTATTTTTGTCATTTTAGCTTAAACCAAGTGCTTATAAGCATTTTTTAAAATTTACCCACACTCCAAAAGTGCATAAAAATTATATTCGCTTAGTACTTAAAATAAGCCAACCAAACAGGCCTAAACCTTGGTGGATAGAATTATCCAGTAATTGTGTTAGCGGGCGTTAGTAGGTACCCCTGTACAAGGTCAAGGTACGCACGAGTTGACTCGGACACCACAGTTGTCAAAAAAAAAAATACTTCAGTTAATATTTTCAGCACGTAAATATGAGCAATCAACAATTTGCCAGTAAATCTAGATGAATAATATATCAAATTTGCCTCAACATCTCTTCTTCGCTTTGTGGCCCAAGGTTCATATTCTTGTCAAACTAAAGAAGCTATAGTGGCTCAGGTGTCAGCAGCAAATAATTTAAACTCCAGATTCATTTAAATAACATCTAAGCTCATAAAGACTTATTCTTAAACAACTTCACTTATGCATTTTAAAAATGGCTAATGCTAAAATATAGTGGTGAAAACCATTTTAGAAGTTGGGGGAAAATTAAATTTGCTACCTAGCACCAGATTCAAAAGAACAGTAACACACTGAAATGAAGAAGAAAACTCACCTGCAGGATATTGTAGAGCAGCAGAAATACGGCAAATAGATGGAATCACAGACGGATCTCTTGCACCAGCCCTAGCCGTCAATATAGCAGCATTCTTTTCAGCAGCAGCAACAGCTTCCGGTCCAGTAGATCCACTGACACCCATAGATTCCAATAGAGCCTATTAGCATGAAACAAGGCACCATGAGTCCAGAAGAGGAGACAACACAAATATAAACTGCAATATAAAACAGAATAGCAACTGACATTGTTATTCATTTTGTTTGTCAAATTTTAAGTTATCATTTTAGGTAAGCCTACCATCTTTGTCTTCCATCTTTTGGCTTACCTGAAATATCTAGAGAAAAATAGATAGATAAATAGAAAAATCCTTCAGTTCTGGTGTGTTTGGCAGGGAGGTGAACCATATACTTAGTTTTTATCCAACAAAACCCAGAAGACATACACACACATACATTATACATTTATCTGTATATTTATAACCTATCAGAAAAGAAAGGAGAAAAAACATATATCTACATATATACACATTTTTTCTGTATGTATATACCATGACCTCATGAAGGATGTCCCTTCTACTAATAAATATTTTGATAATTGCTCGTGGTAGGAGTTCTCATGAAGAGATATATATCAGGACGAATAAACACCAAGGCCAATGCTGAGAAAACGAAAAGGTTCCCCTCATAGAATTGTTAAGGCTTGGTTGAAAAGCATTTAGACTCTGTTGTTCAGTTTAAACCAAGTTTTGGGCTCTTCCTCACTTAGATGGTGCTTTACTTCGCGAGTTAGGGTGCTATGGCATGTGACTAATCACCTATGAGTGTATCTTTAAAAGCACATTACCAGAGAATGAATACAGTTGATTAACTGATAAGTTAATTATACAAAAATTGTTTAAGAAATTAAAATTTTCGTGTGAGACAATTAGCTTTGGAAAAGCTTCAAGCTACATCTTGTGGTCTCAACTAAAACAATAACTGTTTATAACCTTGATTGACATGATTTTAACTTGGCGTAGTTTACTCTATCCAAACAGCACTAGCTAATTGTGGCCCTAGAATTTAAGGAAAAGAATCATAGGGGAGACCATTATATCAAAGTTTAATTTGTAGTAGTACTAGCACTCGCATCAAGTTATGACAAAGATGCCTTTCTTTATTGACACCTCTTGTGAAAATAGAAGAATTTCCTGTTGACGTGACTAAAAATGTACAAGAGGTGCTCTTTATATAAGAGTTCTTAGGCTGCGTAGAATATGGAAGCTAATTGATCCCCATACTGATAAGGTAAGTAAATACTCTATATTTAAATATAAAATATCCTAATATATCCTATAGAATATTCTACATGATTTTCTTTTTCAAGTATAATGAACCTAAACACATTATTCTCTTGCTACTCTAACATGCACTCCCAAATTCGAAGTGGGGAACCAGCTTGAGCTTGATTACTCTGCTAATTTCTTCATCCATGATTTGCACCTTGTCTCCAAAGCAATAAAATATAAATATCAAAAAAGAAACAATTAGATGTAAATGATTAGTAAATGTAGGAACAGATTCTATTAGCATGCAGTAAAAAAACTGTTTTCACGAATCTTCCTTGATCATGACTGTGTAAACAACTCTATGAAAGTTCTTCTCGCTGAACCAAAAACACATTTATTAGATTTATAGATTATTGAAAATCTACAAACCTGGGGTGTTGATGGAAGCATGTAAAGTGTATTATCAGGAGTTTGATAAAATGCTGAAACTTCTTGCTCAATAAGATCTTTTGCGCTGTCTGATAAATCTACAAGAACAGTGCACGCGGGAATTATAGTACTTGATGAATACTCCCTTGCAGCTGATGGCTGCTGACTCCAGAATGCTGCAGCATCCTACAGTGACAGGGAAAATATTATGTAATCAAACCATCAATAAATTTCCCCAAAATAGTTCAGTATTTAAGCATAGTTTTTGTCATTGTAGTTGTAAACGATCAATAAATTTACCATATTCTCCAGCTTAAAAGCACAAATATATCAGTGGAACAGCTAATTTGTTAACAAATTAGAAAATATTCAGTGAAGATTCAGTGAGGTGTATATATTATTGGGGTGCACATACATCAAATTGCAGATCGATGTAGACCTACTTCTTCCACCCCATTTTGTTAAACCAAATACTGACAAATAAATAGTCCAGTAAAACTTTCAAACTAGGTCAAACAATGTATATGTTAAAACTTCAATGTTCTAACATGTACGACACTTTTGTTCTGCACCTTTCTGCATATTTATAGGAGTCTTAGATGAACATAATCCTATAAGAGACTTAGATTGAAGATTTGTCACATGACTTATACCTATCTTCTCTCACTCCCACACAAATGGGACAGAACTAGTACATTATAACTACGTTGGGATGCTGAAGCCATATTAACTATGCTAATAACTTCAGCACATTATCCCGTTGCTTCAATATTTATGACATTCTTGCCATTTAAGGATGTCCCAGAATATTCACAAAGTTCCATATATAAGCAGCTTTTTTCTGAGGAAAGTAACATATCCATACCACGATGTGACCAGTTAAATGTTGTCATAGAATTGACCATTGAGAGATTAATAGATAGAGATAGGCTCCAACGAAAAGTATTTAGACTCTGTCTAAGGCTACACATGACCATATAGCAAACTCAAACATGATGAAGGAGTCCCATTTAGTGGTCAAAGAGCTCAAGTCAAACTTCAATTCAAATTAGTAATACCAATACACTCCTTGAGAAAGTTTTAAACAATTGGTGTATCATGACCAAAAAGAAAGTCCCTAATGTGGGTTTATTTACACTTCCCAAAAAGTAAGACTATTTCTTTGGGGGAAAATACATCAAGATAGACTTCAAACTGCAGCACCATGAAATCCCCACCCCACCTCACCAAAAAAACAAATAAAATTTAAAACAGAAGACTGGTATAGTAACACATCGCATTGCATAGACACACATAATTTCAGTCATACCATGCTTGCCTTAAGTAAGGCACTATAAATAGATTCCAGCTCTGATCTGCGAGCATCAAACTCTTCGATCTTCTTCCATTTCTTTCTCAAAGAATCTTCAGCTTCTTTTCTCTCAGCACACAATTTATTCAAACGTTGTATTTCGGACATCAGTGTGTTCACACTAGCTTTTAATCCAGCTGCTTCTCTTTCCTTTGTCCAGACCTCCAACTACAAAAAGAAGAAAATTGCTAGGGCAGCTTCACACGTACAAAATCAATAAATAGGTTTCCTACAGGTAATTGAGATAGAGAAGATTGTAAGATTACACAGGAGACCAGCATATTTGAAACTACCAAGAGAAAGCACTATATAAGTACACAAACTAAAGGAAAGTACACATTGTTTTTTAAACAGTGGTGTCAAGACCAGCTTGCAAAACTATTTCACAGGGCACCTGCTAACTCCCACCAACACAAGTCATAGGCAGATGGGGAGAAGTCAGAAAACACTCCTTTCCTATGCTGAGAACAAAAGGATAGTGTCTTCTCGATGTAAAGTAGCATTTTTGGAATAACCGAATAGAACCGGTAGGCTGAATATTAGCACACTCCTTTTAGAATACTGTTCCTCCAAAAATAGATTTCCTAAATCTACCTTATCAAAAAAAAAAAAGAGTCAAAACCTCTTTGACAAGCTTTCAAATAAAAGGGAAAAGAATACTTGGGACAAGTTGGAACAAAAAATACCTGACATTATCTAAAACAAAATGTGAAAGAATCTGACCAACCAAAAACCTTGATGTCATGGATAGAGTGGTCCAAGAAATCAAAAACACCTTTGAAAACCCTTACTTGGTCAATGAGGGGCAAGTACTTTTCTAACATCCTCCCGCACGTATGACAGGACTCTTTAGATTTACACATGAATTGATGGATTGGAGATCACTAAGAAATCCGGAAAGGTGTGGAATCTCCTTTTACCACAGGTCCACAGCCTAGACAGTATTTTAATGTTTTATAAGAGAAAAGTCAAACCTCAAGTTGCCTAAGGCTGCTCATACTCTTTGATGTTCCTCCAATTGCTAGTGAGTGTGAAGAGATTGTATCATCAGTTCCTTGCAGACGCTTTAAAAGTTGTTGGCTCATATTTCTTGCTTCTGCGGCTTTATTCAATGCATCTTCAGTAGCCATGAATTGCTGAACATGTGCTTTCTGCATCGGACAAAAAAACCAGACCCTATAAAAATGAAAAGTCTTACAATTATAAACACAAGTTCATATCAATCGATTTACAGCATCCATGTCAAGTCGGCAGTTGTGAAAGAAATGTTTTTTTATTAAGGTAAAACTTTGTATTAAAAACTGTACTTAGGCAGTACTGAAAAAAAAAACAATTTACAAATGGAATAGATACAGAAGATACCAAATATGATAACCAATCCTAAATGGTGCCTAGGACATCTAGGATCATTTCAGTGTCACTATAATATAGTTTAGTGCACCAAAAACAGAAAAGCAAAATGCATTTTAGCTTAACATCCTGCACTTAACTCCTCATGTCCTAAAAATATCTATCTTTTCTTTCCTTCCAAATAGTCCACCAAATACACGATGGGATGATCCTCCATCTCTCTCTGTTTCCTGCACTCGCTCCTGCTTCCTCCCAGCTGAAAAGAGTGTCAGAAATCTTTCTTGGCATTGTCCAAGCTATGCCTCTGAGATTGATGAAAATCTTTCATAGTTAATCTGTAATACTGCAGTGTATGAACAAATAATTTACTGTCTCAGCTTCCTTTTCGCAAAGGAAACATCTAGAGCAGAGAGCAATACTCCTTTTGATCAAATTTTCATGTGACAAAACTGCTTCTTTAGCTAGAAGCCAGGTAAAACAAGATGCTTTATAAGGTATCTTAGTCTTCCAAATATTCTTCCAAGGCCAGTTAGTAAAGTGTGGCTCTACCTGGTTCAAAATCCTATACCCTGAGTTGACCTTATATGCTCCACTTACATGTCTGCTCCACCATAGGCAATATGCACCTTCTTGTGACCCCTTGAAAACTCCAAATGGCTAAGCAATTCCACAAATCTAGGTATCTCCCAATCATTCAACATTCTTCTCTATCTAAGGTCCCACCCTTGTTGAGTCCACACCTCGGAAACTGATTTATGTTAATCCAAAGCTATAAAATCTGGGAACAAGTTTTTAAAGCAGAGGAGGCTCTATGCCTTTGAGCTTAAGGCATCTGCCTTAGGCCCCTAAATTCAAGGTGTGCCTTTTTTTTTTTGGTGATAAACATAATGTTTTTAAAATAAATAATTCTATTGCGTCATCTAAAATTGTTTGTCCTTTTTCTTCCTTAGTTCATTTTGGAAAGAGTGTTTTCTTCTTTTTTTGGGTCAACTTTTTAATTTTAACTTTCTACCGGATATGTTTAAGGCCACAAGATAAATGTCATTTTGACAAATTATATATATCTTTAATTTAATATTATAAGATTCAAAAATCTTCTTTACTTTTTTAAGTTTTGTATCAAGTCAAAATCCAACAAGCGATTGAAATAGATAGAGCACTATTTATAGAAAAAGTAAACCTTTTCATGAAAAGAAAAGAAATAATTTGCATTTCAAAAATAATTTCAAATATATTAACAACTCTGCATCTTAAAAAACTAGAAGAATAAACTTTAAATAAGAAAATTAAAAAAATAGAAGCTTAAGGACTCTGATTCATTTTTTACTTTAGGCCATCGATATGCTTGAGCCGCCCTTACTTTAAAACTCCTTGTCCTGATCCATTTGTCTTCTCAAAAACCAGTCTTGTTCCCATAAACTACTTTGACCTGGGAGTGATTTTTGAGAAATTGTCAGTAGCTCCTGGAAATAGCCTCTCTACCTCTATGAGGTAGTGGTAAGGTATGCATACATTTTACCCTCCCCAAACCCCACTTGTGGGATTCCATTTGGTATGTTGTTGTTGTTGCCAGTAGCTCCTGATATTACTCCAAAGACCAATCCCATATGGAGTACTGACCTCCTTGGAGACTCAACTGTTCTCTTCCCCATACGTGCTCTTTATGGCTCTGCTCCTAGTGTTTGAGGTGCCTGTGAATATCATTAAAGCTTTAAAGCTTTGTTGTGATGCGTCAAATTCCTGATGTCAAGTCCCCCTTATCTCTTGCATCCGATGATTTCCTTCTACTTGATTAGGTAAAAAGCTCTTTTCTTATTCCCTTGCCAAAGGAAGGATCGCCTGAACATATCCAGCCTTCGAATGACTCCAGAAGGGATTGGAAATAAGGAGAGCATATAAGCAGGCAATGCATCCAAAACAACATTAATCAAAATAAGTCTACCTCTGAGGGGCAAATACTAAGATTTCCACCTCATCAATTTCTTCCCACACTTCTACACCAGTACTGAATACCAAATTCCTTTGGATTTAGATTTTGCTCCCAAAGGCATACCTAAGTATACGATTGGTAGGTTACCCACTTCACCACTTAGGATTATAGCTAGCAGCTCCATATGGGATAAATGTGACCCTTCCTCCAGTTGGGATAAATGTAGCCCTTCCTCCAGTTGGGATAAATGTGGCTCTTCATCCGGTTGATGTGTAGGCTTGAGATGGCCTCAAATAGAATTAGTATCACTCTAAAATACTTCAACTATTTCTCTTCTGCCCCACAAAAAAATTAAGGTGTCATCAGCAAACTAAAGGTAATTTCCATTCTCTGGTTATTGTTTCTGGCCACTCTAAAATTTTTGATCCATCCATTATTACTAGCCACCTTTATCATGTCGTTAAGACCTTCCATGGCTAAAACGAACAAAAATAGAGACATGGGGTCCCCTCGTCTAATCCCTCTCCGAGCATTGACAAGAATGGGGAACTTCACGATTGAGATGCAAAACTTCACCCAATTTACCCATTTAGCACCAAAATCCATTTGCCTAAGGACTTGCAAGATAAAATACCAATCGACATGATCATAGCCTTTCTTTATTGTGAAGTTTACATCGAATGCCATGTTTCTTTTGAGAGATTCTTGAATCGACTGCCTCATTGGCTATCAACATAGCATCCATAATTTGTCTGCCTATGATAAAGGCGGCCATCTGTTGTGAATCTACCAATATGTCCACCACCCTTTTCAACCTTTCTGTCAAGACTTTGGAAACCAATTTGTAGAAACTCCCTACTAGATGAATTGGTCTGAAATCTTTCGGCTCTTTTGCCCCTATCTTCTTAGGTATCAAGGCTACATAGGTAGCATTGAAACTCTTTCCAAAAATCTCCTTGGAATGGAAGTTGCGGAAAGCTCGCCTGATATCATGTTTCAAGACCTCCCAACACTTGACGCAAAATCTTGTAAAACTGTTCGGGTCGGGGCCTTATCTCCTACACACATCTTAAGACAGTTATAAACTTCTTGTTCTTCAAATTCTCCTTGCAAGACTTCTTTTTCAGCTTTTGCAATTCTGGAACAGTTGCTGATGTTACCAGTAGGCCTCCATTCTACCTCTTTTGTATAAAGTTTGTTGTAGAATTTGACTATCTCTTCTTTTATTCTTGTTGGTTCCACAAGCATCTCCACTTGCACCTCTAGTTTAATGGCTCCATAATCATCCCCCCTTTCACCTCTAGTTTGTCAATGTAATTGTATCTCTTATGAGCATTGGTTAATTGATGAAAAAACTTGGTGTTTTTGTCATCCCCCTTAAGCCATAGTGCTCTTGATTTCTGTCTCCATATACTTTCTTCATTTTTTTTAGACTTCTTCCGATTCCAAGTATAACTTTGCTTTTTAGTAGCTTCTTTTGTCAGGACCCTGGAATCCAGAATTGAGTCCAGATCTGCCATTTGATTAAGCAGTCTTGACTTTTGAAGTTTCAAATTCCCTTGATCACACCTACTCCATTCCTTGAGCTTTCCTTTTAGGGCTTTAAGTTTAGAGGCTAAGATATATCAAGACTCCCCGAGAACTCAAAAGGATTCCACCATACACTAACTATGTCTACAAAACCTTCTTTTGTCAACCACCAATTTTGGAATTTGAAATTAGATTTTGGCTACCACATTAAAGTGCAATAGGCACATGACCAGACACCAGCCTTGACGAAGGCACTTGCTTTATGTTACTAAAACTTCTATCCCATTCAGACAAGAAAAGAAATTTGTCTATCTTTGAAGCAGCCTCTTAATTATCTCCCTTAAACCATGTAAATGAGCTACCTTCTAACTGTGCGTCTACCAATTCCATGTCCTCTATAAAGTTGGAAAACTCCACCATTGTTATAGTCCTTCTGGTGCAGTTCCTTTTGTCTAATTGAAATCTGCAAACATTGAAATCTCCACCGATTGCCCAAAGACCTATCAATCCTCTCATAAACCCCAGTTCAGGCCAACCTAACCTCCTTTCTATCTTTCCATTACGTGTGCATACACTAAAGATATGGCAAGAAAATTCTGACAGAACAGCCTCAAATTTGCAGGTTAGGGAATAGGCTCTTGTTTGTAACACTTCTCCCTTCTAGACCCTACAAAATCCTACATCATGATTATTCCTCCTCTGGTACCACTGGCTTCCAGACAAGCAAACCTTGTCCATCTTCCTCCCCTGGCCTGTTTGATGTGATCCTGACAGTTTTCTTCTAATTTTGTTCCTTATAAACATACTATGTCTGCTTTCCCGTCTAAAAGTTTGCTCTTGATGATTCTTTTCTTCCCCTAATCATTCAATCCCCTCACGTTCCATAAAACTAGTTTAAGCTTCATTGGTCATTCTGGGTCTTCCCCTTCCCCTTAGATCTGCCTCCACTTTTGAATTTTACATCAAAGATGATCAGATTTTTCGGCTCTAGCACACCTTTGCTTTCTGATTTTCTTGATCTCTATGATTGGTTCAACTCTTCTTGCTTGCCTACTCCCATTGATTTGCATAAGTAGTTCAAGACTTTCCTTCTCATGGCCTTTAAAATCAATTCCGAACATCTTATCGAGTTTTAGCAAATTTTGTCTAACTCAAGCAGATGCTTCTGACTCTTTTTCTGAAACTGCTTCATTCTGTTCCGCTTGTAAGGGAGATGCATCTTCCACATCCCAGAGATCCCCATTGATTGATAGATCAATAAATTGAAAATTATTGTTATTCCTGGATTGGACACCTTTCGTGTCTCCTTTCCCCCCATTTGGAACTCCCTCCTCCTTCCCTAGATACCACTTGCATGTTGCCGTCAATTTCTGTAGCTAGGTATTTGCCATGTATTAGCAAAGCTGCAGATAAGTTATCGAACTGAATCAAAAAGGTCTTGCTCGACATGAGTTCCACTAGTAGCATGTTCCGTTTTTCATTAACAGGCTCCTCCACTATTTTGTTGTAAACAAATTGGGTTGGATCATACCCAATACAATTATTACTGCCGAGATGGCTCAAAGGATGTAGTGTTTCTCTTAAATAATAATTTCCATGCTCCTTACGTGACCCCACATGGGGTTTAAAATTTGAATATCCTTACCCGTGTTACCTTGACCCCTCCAGTCCAATAGAGTCTATCACCACTTAGGGCTTTAAGGACCGGTGGACAAAATTCTTGATTGTACCATTGGGTTTTCCATCTCTAGGTGTTGGAATTGTTGTCCCAGCTCTTTCAAAACTAGGTTTTCTTTCCACCCAAATCAGCATAAAGAAATTTAGACTCTCTTGCGAGATAGTTACTTCACTTGGAACATTCCAACCACCCCTACTACTTTGATTCAAGCCTATTTCAAGTGATTTTTCAATTCAGTCTTCCTCTGTTGATTTCCAACGACCAAAGGACTCCATTTTGTCGAAAAATTTCATGCAAACATAAGTGAAGTGGTAGCCCAATTGCTATGATCCAAGTTGTTTATGCTCTTCTATGCCGCCAGTATGCACCTAGCGATAAGGTTCCACCATTCCAACCAAGCCCTAGATTTCTTCAGGTCCACCCTCTTAAAGTGTCTGCTCAGCCATATTCCTATTAGGGAATTCAAAAAGGCACTGTTCTCATCTTGTAGATGTTAACCCCAAAAGCTTTCTTACAAGTTGACAATGCCAATTTCCTAACCTCAGAGAGGTAGGTATCTCAGAGCCAAGATTGTCAAAGTTTCCTATGATAGATTTTCCAAGCAAACCTCTGCCATACTCGATTGTAGCAGTAGTGGAAGCCTCCTGCCTTTGCTTTCTGGAACTTCAGTGGTATATGACTGCTATTTATTGTCCTCAACGACCTTGGTAAAGTGGTGAGTAATTAATGAAGTTTCCTATCTTGCATGCAATGTCTATCCAACCAGCATTGAATGCTTCTGGCAGTATAACCACTGCTCTTTCTGCTCCTTTTAGAGACAATAGACTCATAAATCTTCCATGAGCATTGAACTTCCTCGTGCTATACTCTGCCATTTGGTCCTTCATTTTCCGTCTCTTCACTAGATTCTTGTTGTCGTTTGAGTCTTCTTTCAGTAAAAAGTAAATCCACTCTTTTTTTTTTTTCTTTGCAACGCGTTATTCTTCTCATCATGTTTCTACTTCGCTCCACCCAATCAAACCGGACTTCCTCGCCAGATGTCCATCAGGTAATATAGAATGACTTGAAATCGGCGTTCAAACATATCCTACTTCCCCCATGTTTGAAGAAAGAATTTGCAGTACAAGTCACTCAAAAAGATGTTTTACAATCCTAGGAAGTAGGAGAGAGAAATCTTGGAGAATGTGCCTACGAGCACTCATGTCAAAGAAATTTAATAGACAGGAAACATTCAATTAATAACCAAGTCAAATTGAACATCCATTTCAAGTCAAAGGGAGCAACAGTTTACAAAGAGTTCCAAAAGGATTTCAAGAAACAAAAAAATGCCATCCAAAAAAAAAAATTCCAAGGAACTTTGCAGAAGTAACAATTTGAAGGTGGCAAACTATTATAAGGAATGAAACAAAAAAGACCTGTCTCTCAAGAAGTTGATTTGGACTCCCTCTTGAAGAAGACGCATCACCTCCAATTTTGCCACTGCCATAAAGCTGATAGTGCAAAGGTGATGTTACATCAGGAGAAGAAGCATCCATTACTCTGTCATTCTCGTACTTGTACCTGATTGAAAGGGTAAAATTGGCATCAATGAAGAGGTTCATCATCATGCCACAACTATCATAAACTGAGTTAATGCAGATATCATAAATACCAAGAGGAAGCAAAAAGTCTCCATTCCTTTCAAATTGGTTGCCTTGTCGTAAAACATGATTTACAAAGTACATAAATTGATCTAAGTTACCTTTTCATTTCATCAATCTTGCAAGTATTGATATTGTATTATTTTGGGGTAAGACACTGAGATAGCGGTCCCACACACCTCCTTCAGCTGAACATATATGCCACTTATGACGTAGCAACTCTAAATTATTGAATGATAAACAAATGGTTGATGCACTGCATCATGTGGGTCAGAAGGGTGGCCAATGCACAGAAGACAGTAAGACATGGAATAATGCTTCAAGACCAAATAATTGGGATCAGCTACCTTCTGTATGCACTCTGCTCTCATGTCCATTTAACTCTAAAATTAAATGTTTTGACTTGCAAGGCAAACCAGGTATCCTCTAAATTATTCTCCAAATCTTAGCCACAAACAGGTATGCAAGAAAGACTCCTCACAAATCCGAACCTAATGTAAGCATAAGATCAACTAAGTATAATTCTAACTAGTTTGTGTCGAGTATAGTTGTTAGTTTGCTTTTTCATATGCTAAAATATGAGTACGTGCAACATCTGACCAATTAAATGATTGGTCATATATAATAAGAATCAAAATCCCTGGTCCTGAAAGTGGACATGTGTTTCCTATAAAAATAAAATTTACCAAATCACATAACTGCTGCGAAATTAGAAAAATATGAGTTATAGTAATTTTCAGTTGTTCATTCAAATGGGCAGAGAAAAGAACTATCAGATACGAAGGTAGACGGAAACCAAAAATGAAATTTTAGAGATATTCCTATGAAGATCAGATTACCTTAAAATCTCTGCATCAGCTCTAACGTCAACTTTCTCTGTTTCTCGAGTAATCGTAGTCTTCAGCTTTTGAGCATAGGCATTGATTGCCTGTAGCAACTGGGGAGGACTTTTCAGGCAACTTACAATTGCATCTCTTACTTCATCAGGTAAATCACCATCAAGGTCAATACCCAACTTGGCAGCTTGTAACAGAGAATTCATATGGATTCCGTTTCCTTCATAAGCAGGAAAAGTGTTGCGGATCTTTTCAGTCATTCGCATGGCAAGACACTCACATGCCTTCCTGATATTTCTTTCCCAGGTCGTTTCAATGAGAATGACATCCTCCGTGCTTTTGGTTCCTTTAAAAGTTGAATAAACATCTTTCTCATTTGCCTGGAAAGTGGTAACCACCTCAGCAGAAGAATCAACACTAGACCGCTTAACATTCCTTGCTTGGTTAATATAATAACTTAGACGTTTATGGTACTCGGAAAATATTTTTGCAGCTTCATCACACTGTTGATCATAAGCCTCCAGCATCACTTGTTTATGTCTGCAATTAAAAGTATAAATATCAGCTATACTCAATGGCTCAATGCCAGCATGCTAACCAATCTAGACACAGGTTCTTGTTGCCTAGGGACAGAAAATGCACTAGTTTAAAACTGATGAAAGGAATAATCCAACCCGTGATTCCCACCATCCACAACTCCAGTGAATCAGTTGTGATAGTCACAAGATCTCTCAGATTCATACTATCAGAGTGACTCCAAAATTTAGAGTCGGTGAATTTGGAGTAGGTATAATCTATTATAATATACACATTTCATTTCTTTTTCTCTTCTGGGTAATGTATAAATGGTCTGAACGGAATCTAGTGGATTCAGTTTACTGCTAGAAGAACTAGATTTGCCTCTTACGATTGCAGCTTTAAGATGAAGAATTGAAGTAAGATTTCTTCCATACATAAGCTCATCAGCAGAATCAAAATAAAGAACAATACAAAGCTTTTAGTTGCTAGTATAATATTACAATAGGATAATTCTAATTGACAAACCTGTAGTTAGACCTCTCGACAAGCATGCGCTTACGCTCAGCCTCCTCTCTTGAGACCTCCAACATCCTGGCCTTCAACTCTTTCCGCTGACGCCTCACTACCTGCCTAAGCCTTTCCACCTCTTTCTCTGCCAGATCTCTCTCCTGCAAAGCAAATTCCCTACTATTCTCAGCTGAACCCAACCCCACACTTGAAGAGGATACCGAACCACCGTCCCTAACCACCCCTACCTTGTCCTTCCTCCTCCCTTTACTCCTCCCTGAATCAACTGCATTAACATTGCCACTGCCATCATCTCGTCCATGTACAAGGATATTACGGTGGACTTTTTCAACAGTTTTCTCTGACTTCACTCTATTCAAGAGGAAATTCCATATGGGTATCATATTACCACGGCAAATCTTGCGAAGTGAATCGATAGAAGGCATTGCTGCTTTGCTTGAAGCTGCGTATGACCCTAATGGTTGATACCCCATCTCCTTCTGAAGCCATTCCAATATGGCTTCGGGTTGTACCGACCCTGCCATTGACTATATCAAGACCTAGGATTTCCTATTGTCCAATAAATAGCACTAGTTCCACTCGAGCACCCCAGAATCCCAAACACAGTTTGAAATTAAGAGTGGATAATTGATAGCCCCAAAACGAACTGATCCGATATACAAATATAACAACAGATCTTACCTTCTGTATGCACTCTGCTCTCATGTCCATTTAACTCTAAAATTAAATGTTTTGAATACAAATATAACAACAGATCTGAAGCCGGCAATATTGATAATGAAGTAACAATAGTTAAGAGTTGAAGTAGTGTGGCCGGAAGGATATGTAGCTCAGTGGATCCACACTCACTCGCACGAATTGGGAGAAAGACAAATCAGTGAAATTTCAAAAGAGAAGGTCCCGCTCGAAAGCCATGTGGTACCAAACCATTATGCTTTGCCGCCCAGCCCGCCGCACTCCAAACCAATTAAGCCGGTTAAGTGGACTGGGTCGGGTTAGATCAGCCCACTAGTCACCGGGCTGGGCTCCCTTCAATATTGAGCTGATTCGATTCACGCTAAATAGTAAACAGCGGAAAAATTAGACCTTTTAATTAATATTTATCAAAATTAAAATGTTTTTATTTTAGGGAAGACTAAACTTGTACCCTTTAAAGCAAACTATTTATATTCATATATCATTTTACATTTTATACCTTATACTATTAAAATTTGCCCCCTAATATTAAAATTCGTGCGTTAACGTCAACACCCGATTGTATGATATACCAATAGGGTATACATATACCAATAGGGTATACATATACCAACAGGGTATCATAAATGATTAACCTTATTCCTATATAACATTGATATGGTATTAATATACTGATAGAATATCACAAAAAATATATTTTTTACTAATTTAAAATTTAATAAATAAGTTTGTAATTTTAATAATTTTCTCTTATTTATATGATACTGATAGGATATCAATATACTGACGAAGTATCACAAGAATATATTTTCTACTAATTTAGAGTTTAATAAATAATTTTGTAACTTTAATAACTTTCTAGTCCTATACGATACCGATATGGTGTAAATATACCGATGGAGTATCATAATGAATATATTTTTACTAATTTAGAGTCTAATAATTTTTTTATTTGTTTCTTATGTATTTTTTAAAAAATATAATCCTATATGATACCAATTGGATATCAATATACCGTCAGGGTATCAATATACCGTCAAGGTATTAATATACCGGCAGAGTATCACAAAGGATTGACTTCATTCTATATGATACCGATATGGTGTATATATATACCGCCGGAGTATATTTCATAGTATTTATGTTGACGTCAGGCGCAAAATAAAAAGGGGTAAGTGGATAAAAAGGTAAATAGTTTGGGTCATGAGTCCATTAAGGTTAAGTAGTTTAGAGTAGGTCTATTAAGAATAAATAATTTTAAATTATATCTATTTTATGTACTTCTCCCTTTATTTTATTACCATTTTTAGCAAAAGGTAGCAATATTTTAATAAAATTAGGGAAATATATATTAACTAGATGACAGCAGCCCATGCAAACACGGGCCCAACATTTAGATTGAGTTACAAGTTACATTATTAATTTTTATTTACCAGACAAATATGAACGTCGCGACGTCTTCGATAATTCATTTGTAAGTTCATATGGTGGTCGAAGTAGATAGCATCATGATAGTTATCATCTTGAAACATGATAACAGAAGGGCAAGCAAGCTTAGGCATGTCAAGAAGTTAACATTATCCAGTTGGTATGTAGCTATAGCTAAATAAACATCCTTATGCTTTTCAGCTTCAATGGATGCTCTTCTTTCACCTTGATCTTAAGTTACCTGTAACCGATAATCCAAAATTATTGAACAAAAATGAAAGAAATGTGTGTGAACAACCATCATATAACTATACATTAAAGTTCATCAGTTGATGGCAAATATATGTTCGTGAGCATATCTTGTTCAAATGAAGTTTATATTGTTAATTTGATCAGATGACATGAACAGCCTATCCATATCTTGTAATAAATTTTAAGCTTTTGATAGTGTTAAAGATCCTTCAATATTTTAGCTCCTTTGTGCTAACAAATAAATATTAATAAAAAGAGAATTTTTTCTAACCGTGTACCTTGCTTTTCTTAAAGCAATCCGATTTTACTGTATTTGACATATTATAAAGAAGGATTTTATTTAAAATGATTTTATTCCATCGTAGTTAATCAAAGATAACAACTCATCTTTCTCAGACGGTCAAGGAATTTGAAACATATGTATTGCAATCATGAAAGTTCTTCACTTAACCTTTCTTGTGGTAGAATGTTGAATAACCTCTAACACTCGATGCAATTGACAATGTCAATATATTTGAAAGAGATGTCATAAACAATGTTGCATAGGGTCTGATTACACCAAAAACAACTGCATACGAAAACGAAATTAACATTTGGAACTGAGGTTTTCAACCAATTACTTTGTTGTGTAACTTAGAGACTGGTGGTTATCAAAGCCCAGAAGTAGAAAGGAATTGACAGTGAAATCTAGATGTCCATGCATCAGTTATGAAAAGGAATTAACCTTCAATGTAAAATACTAATAGGAAAATAGATGCAGGAACATAACAATTAACAGATTCCTACTCCTCCAGTCACAAATACTTGGAGAAGGCGGAAGTTCAAATAACCCTTGAACTATGATAACATTCAATTGAAAGAGACACCACCGGTCTTTCCTATCATATCAATATACTATAGTATTCTACATTGACATACATTTGGAGATTGGTCACAGGGGAATTACACGGTAGAGTGCCTAAAGTCGTGCTCGAGGTATGAAAAATCATACAAGGGGTAATGAGTGAGCAATTCGTATAGTGGCTTGATAACATGAATATAGACAAAATTAAAGTAGAATTTGAAATTCTTTGTGGGATTAACTTATTTCAACAGACGATATAATGAGAAGAATGAAAAGACTTCTGACTCAGTTATAGAATTGTTGATCCTAAAGAAATTTGGCCTGATTTAATGATAGATAATCAAGTCTACAGAAACTCAACACTTACTAAAGATCAAGCAGATAAAATTTAGATAATTTGTACATTGTTGAATTTTGGTGCGATCTACTCATGTAAAGTTAATGATGTCTAAATAGTTGATGAAAAAGTATTTGTGAGATCGAAAGCAAGATGAAGTTGTTAACCATAAATAATAAAAAGGGAACTGATAGATTTGCCTCACTTTATTATTATACTGTAAATAAGAGATTGACTTGTTTAAATGCAATGCTTTTCTTGGCTTATTTAGGAGGCAATTTTTAGCTTCTACGCGTCTGGGAGAGGTGAAGAATTAACAAGTAGTAAAAGTTTTGACACGTAGCATTAATAATTTGTAGCTGAAAAAGTAAAACTAAACAGTCAAAGGAAACAAACTCATGTTTTGACACGTAGCATTAACAAATGATACAAAAAGACTAAAATACCATCAAAATAAATGTTATTGCCAATTTACAGACATGTTGATACCATGTCTCCACTCGCTCTTCTAATATAGTAAAAAAAAAGGTCTTCATCCCTACATTTTAGGGAAAAGGAAAAAAAAATTATCGTCCGGCTCCATATTTTAGGGTTCATCTCTAATGAAAAGTAAGCGAAAAATTCATAGATCGAGTCCACGAATTTGGTGCCTTTTTTCGCTTTTGGGGTTGGCGAGGTGTTTAGAGTTGTAGTTGTTGTGTGTTGATCATATATATGTTTTGATATGGTTGCTAAAATGGCTGAGGAGACTAAGAAGTCGTCGAGGGATATACCGCTAGGGTTGCTTGGTTTGATGTTTAATGATTGTTATTGTTTATCGTTTGATGGCCCTGGCATTGACAATGATGATTAAGTATAGTCAAGTGGATGTTAATACAGGATATGCAGTTGCATTTGAAGGAATAGGTATGAATTGGCAAAGTATTTTGTCAGGGATTTGTGCTTAAGGGAATGATCACAAGTATGGTTGTTGGATCACTGGGACAATCTCATGAATGCTAGTTCGATAAATTAAAAAATAAAGTTTACCTTCTGTTCATATGTAGGATCGTAAATTTTGATGACATCTAGATATTATGTATGTTAGAAGTAGATGGTCATCATATAATAACATGGATGCTACTGACCAAATTAAAGCTACTTTATCTGAAAAAATAATTTACTTTGTTTAGGAATACTTGTTTTGATTACTTTCTTGACCTTTCAAAAGTGATCATACAACTCCAACTCATCCATTGACTTGTCAACAAGGAGTTAAAACACATTCCAAATGATATTTTTGTTGTGGTATTTAATGACAAGAGGGTGTTTTTTGGTCTTCAAAAATTTGATATAATTATTGGATTAAATTATGTCAGTGATGGTAGTTGTATTGATGTTCTAAACAGTCTTCAAAAGAGGTTTGAGGCTCTATCTGAAAATCTGTTGTTTGGGTCAGTGATGGTAGTTGTATTGATGTTCTAAACAGTCTTCAAAAGAGGTTTGAGGCTCTATTATGGGACTATGCTAGAACAAAGTAGGAGAGTAACCTTCAAAGTGAAGATGAAAGACCACCAAATAAATATAGTTATATTAGTTCATATGTCTATGACAACTTCATGATGTAAAGAAAGTTTGTAGCTGATATGTTGGTTATATTGTTATGCGGAATTTAGTGTATTAATCACATCTTGGAGACTTTTAATACATATTTCACTATTATGAATTTTTTCTAAAATGAGTTGAATCATCTTGGTAAGTGTAAATTACTTTTTTTTTAACTTATGTTGTTTTGTATTGTGTAATACATATATAATATATGTTTAATAGAGGATTAACTCAAGATGGTACTAGATGTTAATGTGTTATAGTTTCATAAAGCTTAAATGTCACGCCCTGAGTCTACACCCTGGGCATGGCCGGCAATTGAAAACCATTGCTGATTCCCAAGCGAACCCTTGGCCTGGCTGACTTACTCAACTGGAAACTTTAACATGCATGTAGAAGCTTTACAAGATGAACCTTTTAAAATATTGGCGGAATGACCTCATAGGCCCTTATACTCAGGACTTTGTCAACAGAACACTTCAAATTAATAAAACACATTATTTTAAGCCCTTTGACTGCACGTGTACTTGAAACTCCCTATTAAAATGACACATCATTATCCACATCAGATTTTTAATAACATATCTTTTTTTTATTTGATTTTAAAATTTTCAATTTCTTTTTTTTTTTCTCACTAGATTTGCCCCCAAATTTCAGGAAACTCTTGTTGGTTCAATTGAAGAAGCTTATTGCTTCAGGAATACTCACTAAAATCAAGAGCTCTTTCAAGGTTGCCCCTGTTGTGAAACCCTTGGCCGCTGCAAAGCCAAAGAAAGCCCTAACAACAAAGAAGAATCCTACTGCCGTCGCTATCGCTGGTGCAAAGGCAAAATCAGTGACCCCAAAGAAGAAGGTCGTAACGAAGAAACCAGCAGCAGCAACAAAGAAAGCAAAAAAGCCGGCAACTGCTTCGGCGAAAGCAAAGAAAACTCCAATGAAGAAAGCTATTGTTACTAAAGTGAAGAAAACTCCAATGAAGAAAATCATGAAGAAGCCAATAACTATCAAGGCTCCTGCTAAGAAAGTGAAGAAATGAAGAAATTGGTTGAATTGGGTGTTTGATTCTGTAAATTTCTTTTACATTTCTCTAGTGATATCAAATTGACCCTCTTCTTTTTCAAAGAAAAAAAAAAGGAGAATAGAGAGAAATGGCAGATTGGGTGAGGGAAGAACATAGTGGTGCTAGGTAGAAAGAGAAAAAAATTATGGATGGTGGAGGAAGAAGAAAGAGGTGACAAATTTAATTTTTAATTTGTTTTTGCCTTTTTATTTTTATTTTTATTATTTTTAGCCTAAAAATCTATGTTTACGCCCCTAAAAATGCGTAAAATCATGTATTTGTTCCAACTCAGCAATTAAGTTGCTACATAGACTTGGTCAAATGTCAGAGGGGTTCAAAATAATGTGTTTTATTAAGTTGAAGTGTTCAGTTGGTAAAGTTTTGAGTATAAGGGCCTAGGTGACAAATGAAACCAAGTATAAGCATCTATCAGGTCATTCCGCCTACAACATTTAATAAAACCCTAAGAATCTCAATCATACTTTATACAAAATTTGAAAATATCTCTTTATACAATTAGTAATACTGCTTAAAATGACTGAATGAAACGACTAGATTGACTCGCTAACTTTGTCCATGAATCCTCTACTATACTGAAGATAAGTGTCGCAACAAGACTAATGACTACCTGACTGTAAAATTAAAATACATAAACAAAACTAACTAGAGTCCTCTAAAAGTGAAGAGGTCTCGCCAACTGCTTTGGAATGTTGTCTTACTGAATGTCTGCTATCATGTGTATACCTGAATCTACATCATAAAATGATGCAGCGCCAAAAGGCATCAATACGTGGAATGTACTATATTTAAAATAGCCAAAATAGGAAAACTCAGGATTGAATGCTCAAAATCATGGCTTAATGCTGAAAATAATTCAATAACATAAGTAATACATTATAACAAAATATCTGATTTAATGCATCAATACATACAACTATGTCTGTGTCTGAAGATAATATATATTGTAATATGGAGAGTTTCTCTAACCAACAACTATCACTATGAGCCTCGTGATGATACAACATCTGACCTACATTGCCAGGGCTATCCCATACCTTGTCGGGATAAGGAATGACATGCTGGGGATCCATATACACTGGGACATCTCAGTGGCATCTGAGGAATTCTAGATTTGATACAATCCTATCCTACACTAGGTATGTAGTTTATGAGGTTGGATTGATCTAAACTTATATTCATATCGGTGCTCAATACTACTCTCAAAATATGCACTATACTCAATAATTGTAAAAATATCCCTCTTTTGGGGAAAAACTGAAAATCTGTTGTTTGGAGCCTTGACTCAACATATTTTTTATAAACTGGTTTTTCTGTCTCAAAACTGATAATGTTTTCTCATAACTGGTAATGCTTTTTTTAAAACAAGAAAGTAATCATGTTCTTTACTGATAAAATAATGCATTTGAAGCTATCGAGTTTTCTTAATTTCTGAAATTTATGTCTGATGAATAGTAATGCAAAATACCTTAAGTGACTGAACTGCTCTTTTAAAACTAACATGCTATGCTCAAAAGATAGTGTAATAAATAAATTACTTGTATAACTCATTCTAAGGTACTTCTTTAATGAACTCATACTTTGAACTTAATGACTTTTCATGAATTCCTAGAGTCATAATCATATGAACATAATGTCTTATCATTCAAATCTTAACTTGATAATAGAGTAATAGTAAAATATAACAGGGAAAAATAATTCTCGAACTAGTTAGAGTTCTTGTAACTGTAATAATACTTTAAACAATTTAAAGGTGTATACTCAACACTGAAGTTCTTAGCATAATACTGATAAAATACCAATGATTTCATAATAAGGTTCTTGTATTTCTCTATAAAATCATATGAATGAAATTGACTTGACTCTTGACTAGAATTCTTGATAAGCAATATCTATTAGCCACGAAAATAAGATTTTAGGTAGCCTTACATACCTAGAAGATTTGAATTTCTTACTAGCTTGGAAGAACTAGTAAGAACTCGCACGATTCTCTTGAAAACCTAGCTTTTTCTCCTCTTCTTCGCTCACAGTCTTCTCTTACTTTTAGCATAGCAGACTTTAGAATGGGTTGACCCCAAAGAAGAAGGTCGTAACGAAGAAACCAGCAGCAGCAACAAAGAAAGCAAAAAAGCCGGCAACTGCTTCGGCGAAAGCAAAGAAAACTCCAATGAAGAAAGCTATTGTTACTAAAGTGATATCGATCTTGAGTTAAGTTTAGAAGGGGTGAAGAAATGTCTGGAATGCCCCTCGAAAGATTTAAAATTTTGAACTTCGGTGGAATAGGTCCACGATGTGGACCTATGCTTTTTCATTAAAAAATTTTCCAATAGATTTTCTAATCCCGTAGAAAAGATTGGGATTACATCCAAGTGTAAGTCCGTGACATATCCGCGTTGTGGGCCTATTGCACACTCTTTCTGAAATTGCATTTTTGCATCAAAAAATTATCTTTTGATGTGGTTGCTCTAAAAAACAACCAAGACCATTTTCCCACATAATTTTTTATGTTGATAGTATTTCTGGCCTCAGATCTGCCAAAAGAGTTTAGGAAGATGCGTCATTCAAGTAATCTTTTGTCTAGAGGTATTTTAGTAATTTTTAGGGTGTCACAATATCTCTCTTTTTAGATCATTCATCTTCAAATGATGAGTATACTATGGTTTACTCAACGCACGAACTTTACTCAATTATTTGGACATGCAACATTACTTAATTGAAACGAATATCAACGTTAAGCATAGAGGTGAGAATTTACCTCAAGATCATCATAAAAAGGGACGGATAGAATACAATAACCCAACACTCATATACTCAAACAGTTAACTCAAGAATGAACATCAACTTAATGTAGGAACTCAACTAGCTAACGGATATCACATTTGTATTGAGAAGAAGGTTACCATCTCGAACACTTCCATCAAAATTTCTGAAAACTCTAAATGAAGGCTATGACCTAATATAAGGATAGAACTACTATATACTAAAAGATCCAACTGTTAGCCTTTAGCACAACCACTGTCCCCAACTATGCTCTTCTTCTTGAGTTATACCCTTCATTGACTGAAGCTTGTAACTATCATCATCCTAAGTCTATTGCATACTCTTACCATGTTCAAGCCTAACTCAAATTTACAAAGTGCTACCCGTAAGATGATCATACTTATACCAATCTAATCCATAAGGATGCACTTCCATAGAGACTTTCTTACAGAAAATACTATTCCCATACATTTACTTGGAATCCATTGTAAACGTCATCAATAGCCTACAACTATCACTCACTTAATGGAGAACACATATTCAAGCTTATCATTCTAATCACTTTATAGCTTTTTAGAGGTCAACATTACTTAGAAGTCTCTAAACTTCTGATAGCACCTCTATGCCGACAATCTTATTAACTCCTATTAGGAGGCATACCATTCTACTCTTACCTATTTGTTATACACAACAAAATCTCATCTCTTTTTTTTCTCCTGTTTGTAACATTAAACGGGATAAACATACTATAACTGTCACCATAAGTGACACCCATTCTCTTTCATCAGTCGCTACTCATGTACTATCATGAACAACTGAACATCACTATCAATACCAAAAGAAGGAATTATTAGAAGGGCTTAAAGTAAAATATCATAAGCACGATTCTTTCAGGAAATATGATCTGAGAACATTCATAACATAATATGATGCCACTAGTGTTTTAGGGCCTTTCACAAGTCTATGGAACTGTGTATACTGTGAAGCTCAAGTCTTATCTTGTGCAACATAAGGCTGGAAACTATTAGTTCATGAGATAAGATCAGGATTACTGAATAAAGTTATCACTTCTCACTTTAAGAGTTGAGCATGGACATAGATCAACATCAAGTGCATGGGTCTAGACCATGGCCATGGTGCCCTTGCATAAGATAGGAATAAAGTATCATCACAATGAAGTATAAGGAATATATGAGATAGAAAAAGCATCAATGTCTTATTCTGATCAACTTAACACTATCAAAAGCTCAAGATCTACTTTGATTTATTGCCCAAACATCTCCCCCTTAGCTCAAAGGATACCTCTCTAAATCTGGGTCACCTCTCTAAATCTGTGAACTGATTCTTTTCACTAAGCTATAAGCACAATCCTCCACACGATTGGAGCACCATTATACACATAATGCTTATATCCTCCTATTATTTAATACTTACCGATATGAAAATACTACTAAAACTTTCTTATGAGATACCAAATTTTAACTTTCTTCTATCTTTATAGACATCTTCCATTACTTGCTACTCTTATTGGCATAATCACCGCTTTCTATGACTCTTATGATCTAACATCTTCTTCTTTTTTTTGTCTTCTAACACTCATTTGTCTATGTTCACATACATCTGACTAAAGAAAACTTGCACTATAATAGGAGATTCTTCATTATCTATTGATAACCCCTTTTGACCCAACTCTTAAGGGTAATAGAGAATGTCTACATTAGTCTACTTCACCTTGACATCTCAAATATACTATCTAGGTACCATTGTAACTTATAATTAGCATACTCTACCTTCACATCTTATATATACTATCTAGGTACCATTGTAACTTATAAACTTAAAGTCTCTCACAGTTATAGACTATTTTGGATACACATCTTAGACCCTTTTCTTATCTAATGACTTAATCTCAATTCATTATTTTCATCTAAGGGTCACATTTTCCATACTTGTAACCATACACTTCTTTTAGGTCAACATCTTAATTTCTCACTTATGTTATGTCAAGCTTACTAGACCAAATCTCCAACTAATAGTGCCAATCTCATCCTACTATCCCCTTTTTTCATGATGCTCACTTAAAGATCAAACTTAAGGTTTAACACTAAACACGTACATCTGCACTTCTCATATACTATACAAACTCTAACTATTAGATAAAGTCAAGAAATGATAAATCACTAAATCTCATGATAAGAAATAAATCTTTAGCTCATAGTCTATCTAAGCATAGTCTATCATCACACTCCTTTTCATAAGTTAGATAATATTTATTCATCCATTATACCTCCTTACCTCGCTAAGCTCATAACTTTATAAATCTCATATGACTCTTCTTTCAAAATCACGAACCTAGTTTAGATCTACTACCTTATGCCTTCTGTTCTTATATTCAACACATATACTCATCATTACTAACACAATACTACGCCAATATCAACTCATTTCATATTCAAGTGTGCATCATCTCATACTAACTAACAACTCTTCCTCTACCTTATCATAGAAGCTAGATGATACTTACTACCTTTTAACCAAAACTTAGAAGGGACTTGACTTATCACCATATGACTCTTAGCTACCAACTTCAAGCGGTCACTATTCCCACTCTTCGTGATTTTTATATCATTCTAGCTCTAGGATTATTCTACCACATAGGGTTCACAAAGCCTTCAATCACTTTCTCTCAAGGGGAGGGGATACCACTAAATGTTAGAGGTATAATGTAACTTTCCTCTCAAGAATAACATCTGGAGAACAACTTAGGGTACATAGTCTGGAAATACATCATATCTTGCTCTAGCTTTAACGTATGATACATATGAATAAGGGTGCGTTATTTAGATCGATAAACTTAAGCATGCTAGTTTGCTCCTCTTAAGCCTAGTGCAGTCTCTTTACTTTATCTGAAGGTAACTCATTAATAAGGACCTAGAATTTTCTATTCCAAACACCTTAAGTGTGAGAGGTAGTCGAAAGAATCTAGCAAACACACAAATTTGTAAAAGTTTCTTAGAAAGTAACTCTATTGCATGATCTAGAGTGTGAAGAAGGGGAAATTTTCTTAGATGTCAATAGTCCCTTATTTATAAAAGTGGGACCTGATGATGTTCACGCTCCAATAAGAAAGCGGTCGCTGTCAGCAATTAACCTAACCGAAGGTTAGGGTCGAATCCACAAGAAAGACGGGGCCTGACTATAAGAATCCACTACTAATCATTGCAAGTATAAATAACTAAAATCTCTAAATGGGGGGCGGGGGGCGGTTGTGATTCAAAAACAAAGTAAAATAAACACTAAACTATGATGCGAGAAAACACTCAATTTTAGGGACAACTTGAGAATTGTGTTCACCATGGTTCATTTACTCGATTACCCTAGGGAATATAACTACAATGGGACAACTTCAGAATTGTGTTCACCATGGTTCGTTAATTCGATTACCCTAGGTAACATAACTACAATTGAAAATTCGCATGTAGGACGGTAACTTAGGTTCTTCCAGCCCTCTTGTGAAGGTGAAGGTCAAATTTTACCATGGCACTTGGTTAACCACCATGGCGTGCCAACTAACCATTTCCAATTGTCCCAATCAACCTCCCCTTGGTCAAATTTGGTTGATTAGATGAGAATACATCAATCGAATCCTATCATCTACTTTCCTTTTCCTATTCATCACTACATTGGTCGGGCTAGTGATAGTAGGTGGGATTTGGTGTTGGCCACCACTAAACGACAATCATAATGAAGGGAAATAAGCAATACATGCAAACCCCAATAGTAGAAATGCAATAAACCTAGGTTATTTTGAATCGACTACCTATGATTCCCACAACCCCAAGTTGTGGGTGCTTAACTACTCATGGCTAAGGCAAAACAAGCAAAAATGCAAATAAATGACATAGTTGAGAGTTTTACCAAAAATAATGAAGGTTGTAGATACCACAAGTTGCAAACCCAAAAGCTTGATCGATTAACAATGAGTATAAAACAAGATTTACAATCCCCAAAATGGGTTTTTCAAGAGAAAATAATAAACTAATCTAAAACCCTAAAATATTATTAAGAGAATATTCAAATGTAAGTTCTATCTTCTAAAATCTGGAATCTCCAAATAAAAACCTAACTTAATGCATTTATAATGTTTATAAATAAACCCTAAAAATAACATAGAAAAGACAGCTGATAGCTGGTACACCTTGCAGGTACTACTCGTAGGGTGACCTATGAGTCATAGTTGGGGTATCGTATCAGGCTCTTAGCATCTTGGACTAAACTGGTATGATCCACAGGTACGAGTCATTGCTTGAGCTACGACTCGTATGTTTCTCTTATATGTTCGTCTCATAGTCTTGACCTTCAATTGTTAATCCAACATTTTGGCTCTCTGATTTCTGCTACGAGTCTATATATATGAGTTGTGGTGAGAACTAAGACTCATAGGATGGCCTCGTAGGGGTGACCTCCACTTAGAAGATTTTTGAATTTTTGGTCTCTGATTCTTAGTTCGACACACCCTATGACTCGTAGCTTAGGCTATGACTTGTAGGTCAGCTCGTATGTCCTATGATTCAACAAAAATCTACAACTTTCCTTCAAAATCATGCCAACCTAACTTTTCTGCAAGAATAATATAAATACACATAAAAACCATAAAAAGTCACATTAAGAACTCACAAAATCCCTTGTTTTAGGCATCAAATGTGTTGTATTTTGACAGCACACTCTCAACTTAGAATTGTTGCTTGTCCTCAAGCAACGATTCAATCTAAATAGACAATGAGAAATACATAGTAGTTACACTAATGGCATGTACAACAACTCCTTTGATTCAGGTACCCAACTACCATTTGCAAAACAGGATTTCAAGGTTATTAAGCAAAACTAGAACATAATGAGATAACTGGTAATCCAACTATGACAAGCTAAGGAGCATCAACCGTCCAAAATTGTTGGTATAGTCATATGCTACTCAAGTAGTGCAAATGCCCTTATTAGAAAGAAGTCCCTCATACTCACTCAAAAAATATTTAGAATCAGGGATTGAGGAAGCATTGTCACTCTCACAATTGAACTTCATGCATACTAACTAATACCATAGGCTTGCCTCTATACTCATCTTCTGGCTTGGTGATAAAGTGGATTTGGATCACTTTAGGACTTATGGGCTTGTAACATAGGTTCAAGGGGCTTTAGTATTGCATTTTAGGCAAATAGTGACTAAAAACTATCCTTGAACCATGTTTAACAATACCTTTTGCTTTCATAACCCAGCCTTTTTCAATAAATCCATCCTTATTATCTTGTTTTGAATTTTCTCGAGCGCTTTCTTTCTATTTTTAGTTGTGCCTTATTTCTAAACTCAATTCTTGCTACTTTTTCTCAATTCAAGGCACTTTTTTCTTCTTTTTCTTCACTTGGTTCATGATTGTTTTATTTCTTTCTTTATTTCCCGAGTAACCACCTTATTTTCATTACTTTTTCACAATAAGGGCCACCCTCAACTTAGGCTTCTTCTAGTGTTAGTTTGCCCATACAAAATGAATACTCAAATTTTCCAACTTTCAATTAATTCTAATTTTGGTCCCAAATTTTCTAATTGCCCCAATGCATGAAATACGGGTTCTAACAATATGCTTAGAGTTTTGTTTTAGGACTTTAATTAAGTCTAAAACATCTAAGGATTGGGCTAAAAATAGAGAGGAATAGACAAAAATACCCTTCTTAAAACCTGCCGACAGGTTCTACAAAACCATGTCTACGGGCCATAGATATTTTACGGGTTGTAGATGACCTCTTATAGATAAAGGGTCCAAAAGTTTAGTTAATGGAATTTGGCATAGAATCTACGAAACCTCTTCTATGGGCCGTAGATATTTCTACGAGCCGTTTGATAATCCATAACTCAAAATACCTAAAAGTTGAATTTTGGATTACCAACTCACAAAACCTAATCTACAGGCCATGGAATATTTTACGAGTCATATATTGTCTCATACGAGAGCCTCAGACTTAGAAAATTTCACCAAGCCACCTAGGGATTTATGATACCTCTTTTACGGGCCGTAGAACGCCATCGTGGTTTCTCTTCCAACAAATTTTCTCAGTCATTTTCTTAGTTTTCTATGTGCATCTACTTAGACTAGGTGAAAAAAATTAGGGGGGCATTACACTTGTGAATTATAGTTTATCAGTATATTTGATTATTGGTGAAAGTGTGGCGATTTGAGACATGTGGATGATTTGTGGTACCAATTGTGACACTTGGCTTTCCTTTCTATTCTCTGATTATTATTTATCAGGTATCTTATTATATTACTATCATATATATTAATTTGTGGCATTGGCATGCATCTATTTTATTTTGCATTGGTACCACCCATTGACCATGGCAGAGGTGGCAAGGTTTAGATATTATATCACCTTTTTCTAAAATTCCTTGACCACCCGGAGGTGGCAAGGATGAGATTATACCACTTTTTAAAACCCCTTGACCACACAGAGGTAGCAAGGTTGAGATATTATGACACCCCTTGACCATGCAGAAGCGGCAAGGTTGAGATTATTATATACGGTCTATGAGACCCGTATGGGTTCCACATGATAGCCTTAGCTCAGTAGATATGTACACCAGTTGTGTGATAGTCATGATTCCACTCATGCATTGCGTCCATGCATTCCATTTGCACTGGGATCATAATTATACTTGTTATCTTTATATGTTCTTATATATATATATATATATATATATATATATACACACACACACACATGAAAGTCGTTAGAATTAGATTTTGACCAAGTGCAGGGGTAAAATAATAATTCAATTTTGAAGTCAAGAGTTTTTCACTTACTATAATATGTTATAGTATATGATATCATGATCATTTCACTAAGTGCATGGGTATGATGATGATGATGCATGACTATGCTTGAGGACATTCGTATGTGTGTATTATGTTAAGTCAGTTTTTACTATCCATAAAATCATGGGAGATGAGTAAATGTTTTACTGAATAATCTTGTGTGAACATTATACATAGATTTATGGAAAGAAATGTGACTTTTATTGTTAGGAAATCTCAAGTAAGATTTAATACAATTAATATTTTATTGATTTTGGTTAAATGAAGAAGCTATAAATCTAGCAAGAGAAAGAACCAACTTTTCATTCTCAGTTCCAACATTTTCACAAAGAATCATCATGTCTAGTAACATACCTTTATCACCTATCTCCTCTCCTCCACATGATCAATCCCCCATCGATCTACAAAATGAAGAATGGCTCATCGTAGGTCCAAAAATTGAGGGCAAAGGAAAGCATCCCATGCTTGAATCCTATGAAATAAAGTTCATCTATGAGCCTCTATTTTCCAATCTTATTGAAGATGGAGAAACGTCTGAAAATGAGTTGAAAAAACAAGATGACTATGATTATGATTATGATTTAGCCATCTTAAAGGCTATATATCATTACTACTCCAACCATGGGGCAGTTCCATTTCCTAACTCAAGCAATTTTATCAAGTATATTGAGACTTTAATTCCCAACACGAAGTTTCATGGAAGGGAATTGGAGTTCAAGATCCTTGCATTAAGGAAATATTTCTTAATTGTTTTGAAAATGGCCGGAGGATATTATCCTAATAAAATTCATCCTCTTTATCGTGAAGCTTTCATCTTGTCTTTTGGTTTATGGGGTTAATTTCGAAGACTATTTTCAAGTTGACAAAGAGATAGATGAAGCTAATGACAACTTGAGAAACTAGAGTTGTTGATCGTTCTTAGTTTTTAAGGTCTAAGTCGTCATAGTAGCATTTTGAATTGTTTATGCTTTTGCTTGTATTTTTCAGTTCAGCTTAAAATTTATTGTGGGATTAGAGATTTTTAAAGATTTTTTTGATTTGATATGAAAATGCTTTGTTTTTCCAAGTTTGATATCTTTTCTTCTACTTACATAATTAGATTATATTGAATAATCCTCTCTTTTTTCAGGGAAGGAAAACAATAATAATAGAATGTCATAGTTTAACAAAATCAGTAAATACTAAATGAATGAATTAGTAACTACAAGTAAATCTATAAATAAGATATATTATCCATATATATATATATATATATATATATATATATATATATATATATATATATATATATATA